>JAQGBY010000028.1:0-85174 GCA_034698785.1 Mycogona germanica
TGAGGTATGTCAGGTGAGTCAGGTAAGGGGGGGGGGGAGGTTGGGAAATGGCAGACCACCGCGGGATAGAGAGAGAGAGAGAGAGAGAGAGGAAGAAAAAAGTGGACAGCCACTCAGTGGAGGGGCGGTGGGTGGTGATGGCTGTTGTGGGTGGCGTGTTGCAGCGGATGAATGCCAAGTGCGTGTGACGAAGGTGGTGAACCACGATAAGGGTTTTATGGAGGCTCCACTGACAGACACAAACGGCAAACGATATCGGACCATCAGCACCCGTATCGCGTGCGACGAGGTTTGTGCACGCGTTGGTTTGGTGGACCGTCCACCAGGTGGCGTGGTCGGCCACGACAATAGGCGACACAAAGGCACCATATGTGTCCTGTCGGCATTCTGTTGAAACAGTTTTGCTGGATAGCCTCAATAGAGATAACTGAGAAACTGCCAAAATTGATTAAATTAATTTTAAATTAGGTTTCCCATCCCTTCACGTTAACTTTATGCTCAATCGATATTGTTCGAACAAGCAACATTGGTTCGAATATTCCTATTTTCAGATCTAGTGATCAGTGCTTGAATATAACGTTTGCTGGTGTCCCCAAAAATAAGAGGAAATCATTGGATTTGTGGCCCAATCTTGCAGAACATGTTCTTTTCCAATGGCTCTCATAAACCGTATATTGCAATATAGGTAGTATACGAGCCACAAAAGCCGCAGAGGTCGGTCGCGTTTTTACCGTCGCCAACTCCCGAGCGCTCTCCAGATTCACTTTATACAGTAGGCCAAGCTGATATCGGGGGCAGGAACAATCAATGCCCATTTATAAATGATGCGAAGGGCGTTTTAAAATTTAGTGAGACCGTGCCCGCGCACGTACGGTGGTCCACTATAGAAATGGGAAGGCTGGTGAGCTGGGGACGTTGTTGTGAACACAAAGAGCACTTGACAAACATGGCATGGCTTTTGAGCGAAGATGACTTCGGTGACGACGTTTACTGTACCACTATACGACGCACGGGAACGACTAAGATATAAAAGTCCCGCACTGCACTGAGATATGTATGGCGGCTTTGTTCGAACTCCAAATAGGACCACTAGTGGCCTAAAGCACGTAGTGTGATCGCAAACCAAAGGAGGAAAAATTACAAAAGCCTAACTGAAGCACAATGAAGAAAAAAAATCAATTAAACCTAATCCATCCAAGGTCGAGTTTCATTAATTTTCTGAAACTGAGAACGTCGCAAAACAAAGAGGTTAAAAACTGACGGCAAACCTCATATTTTTGTGTGGTTCTGATTTAATATCTTAATAGGAGAGATTTAAAAATATATACTTTCTGCTATCAATATATTTATATTAAGATTCTGTTGTTACCGCCAGATAATAGATGGTGACCACAAATCCGTGAATTTCAAGTGCTTTTTTATTTAATTTATAATGTGACTCTGAAATTAAGTCCGATAATGTTCACCAGTCAATATAATTACAGTCTACCTTCCGCCAGAGTTAGGAAGTACTTATACTTTATTTTCATTTTTTAAATTAAATAATACAACATATAATTTTATCATTTTAAAGAGTTTCCGGCAATGGGGTATGTGTACGCTAATGTGCGCAAATTGGTCAAAAGTGAATTCTACACGATCGAATGCTTTGAAAGCATAATTTACACTAAGGGAGCATTTCACGTTTTGCTCCATCGAAATGTCGTTATGCGTAAGCTTAAAATATAAAACGTGGTAATTCGAAACATTTTCTCGTATGTGCTCGCTAGGGCCGAAGCAAACCGTCAAATGTTCCAAGTGTGTGGCCCAAGTCAACCGTCATCGTTCTGCACGTTTCAATTTCAAAATTGCCAACCCGATTACTTGATAGAGCCACTAGCGGCGGCAGTCGGACAAGAAAGGGCCCATATCATATGGTACGGCATATGCATATGGCGGAAACCTCGAATAATGTAAATCTAGTTGTGATCAACATAATATGTTCCCGGACATACCAGGTCCCTTGCTGTCGGTGCGTCGTAGGACACGCCAGGTAGGGTCGGCGTCCAAATATAGGCATGTATCGCATATACGATGTCCAATTACATTTTTGGGGGATGGACAAGCAAAAAGGGAGAGGGGAATCGTGGCTGGTCGGGACAGGTGGCTGATAAGAGCCTGCCCACGGTCTCCGCCATACACGGCGCGCAGCGCCATCATGCAGACACAAGAGATAATGGACCACACACGCCAAACAATGAAGTCAGGAGAAGAAGAAAAAAATTGGAACGCACGCAGAGCCACGTGCTATGGACGCTCAACTGGAGAGAAATCCTATGATGGCCATGATTGGTCGATCGGACGCCGCAGAAAAACTGAGAACGCGCGGACAACGAGATGTTGAAATAGAATCAAGGATCACGTTATCCTGAAGATAAATAACAACCATGACTTTTCCGAATTCGCTCAAATTTTAATTTTCAGCAATGGTTGATGTTTTTGAAAATAATCTTGATTTTAGGTGAACATCATCAATAGTTTATTTGAAAACATCTCTGATACTTATCACCACGTTCTCTGGTCTTGTATGTTCTCAGCCATGCGTATAAACTCAAATAGCGCCGCCTGTCGACAGCTTAACGACTTTTAAGCCACCCGCATGGTGGCCTGCGCACCTCCCCACAAGGGTGACTTAAGACACTCGTCCAACCGTGGTCACACCATTAGGTTCCTTAATGCCTAGGTCCACTTATGCTCTTTAGCCTTATACGTCGTTGTTCTCCACTGATTAAACGAGCGAAAGAGAAAGGGGAAAAGGGTTGAGGTGGCCTGGAGAAAAGTGCCACGTATACAACAACTATTAGATCCGATGACAAGCGTAACGAGGTTCTACGGAGAAAATGCGGCCATCAGCACCACCATCACCACCAACGGCCTTATGCAACGCCGCCGAACCACCTCATTTGCTAGCGCCAACCTCCTGCCAACCCCCATCCTCATCATCACCCTCCCCCCACCCCCGGCGAGTAATATCCATGAAGGTCAAAGAATAACGCCGGATCGTTTAACTCGATCACTTTTCTTTTTTTTTAATGACGCCCAATTTCTCGCTCGGTTGCGCACAGATGTGTGCATGAAACCCATGAAACGTCGTGAAAATCAAAGAGATCTTCGGCTAGATAGCCGATCGGTTTGGCCATCGCCAAAATAGACGACGACAAAGGATGGCACAATTCGATTCCGCGAACCAATATCCAATAAAACTGACTCCATACAGTCCATTCGTTGCTAGAAAAAAATCGCCGTTGCGTAGTGGGGATGAATCTCTTCCTAAACACCGGTTGCCGCCCACTCTAACCGTACACATCTATCATTGGCAATGATGACCGCCAGCGCAAATCATCACCCACGATTGTCGAGAAAAGGGTTCGCTTGTGTTTCCATAATACGCGAGCGACAGGCGGAACCCTCTGTGAAATCATCAGCGAAACAGGTCCCAAAGAATAATAAGAATTTTTAAAAGAAATTGAATAGGGGGTAGGTGCTTGTGTTTCGGAAGGAGGTGGGATTTTCAGTTTCCGTTCGCCCCCTGCAATCTAATGAAGTTATTATAACAATAATTATATGAGCGAAGTCGAAATGGATATGCAGGCAATCTTTAAGAGCGTCGATAAAACTGACAGGTAAATAATTCGAAGCGCTATAGCTTCAACCAAAGAACAACGAGCGTGGAGCGCTGACCCCCCTAGACAATAAACAGAATGAAGATTTGGCAGTTTGACTGACTATTTCATTGTAAAATAAATTAAAAATAAATATGATCGAGGTGTACTATTCTAATGAAACTGTCGTCTGAGAAACGTAGAGCCGAGCACCTCAACGGGAAGATGAAACTGGAGATCCATTCCAAGCTCTAGCATGGTGACATTAGATCGTTGTCTTGAGACGTGCAAACTGAGTGAATGCACTCACGAATGTTCGGACCCCCATTACCCCAAGCTTTTAACCGATTTGTGACAAATGCATCGAGTGACTTGTTGACGGAAATGGATAATCGTTAGCCTGCAAAGTGACAAGCCACCAAAATTGTTTGCTTTCGTGAAAGACTGTTTTCATGTGGACAATCGATTCAACTGCCATTTTACAACAAACTAAAATAATTTTCTATGGTCGCGACAGCCTACCTAACAATAAACACAGACAATGTCGTACGACTAGTCGTAGTCCAGTCGGTACTGCGTTTGACTGTGGCTCGACGGTCCCGGGCTCGATTCCCGGCGCGGGCTCTCGATAATTTCGATCCCGGGGTACTGGTGAAAAAGCACCAAGATGATTACAGAAACGCATTTAGTGCATTTCGGTACATTACGGATATGTTGCAATAAACTAGGGCACAATTTATGAAAATCTTCACAAAACCGTAACAAATATCGTATTGACACTTTTGATTTATGGTGAAGGGATGACAAATAGTACTTTGAAAATGCACAATTAAAAAATCTGTTTCTTGGAAAATTGATCAATTAATTCCCAGGTGAACAATTTCATAAATATTCAGATTAAAACTATTATTAAAAACTACAAAATAGTAGGTCAAACATACATTTAAATTGTTCTAAAACCCAATAAAAGCGAAAATGCCATATAACGGCGGTCACGAAAAACCAACTTGGTTGTCACCACGAACAGTTTTCATTGCCGGTACATCATAAATGTCACCAATTACCTTTCTTTCCAAAAAACCGAAATGACATCGGAAGACAAATTACGGCGTACAGCAATGATTTGTTCAAAAACGCACTTAAAATAAAATGCTACGTGGCCATTAGCTACAATCAATATTGTATTGGAATTTTTACCCATCACGAGGTTCCCTGGTCATGTCTGATACAACTGGATTCGCGCCAAGTCGATAAAATTGCACACCACGTTAATCGGATGATTCGGATCGTTAACTTACCTTGCCGCAATTTATGTACTCCACCGCCGTCTCGCGGAAAAAGAAGTAGACATGCTCGCCGAAACTCAACGAACTCACGAAGTTGGGAGCTGGAAAGAAAAACAGAAATCATAATCAAAAACATGTTCTGTCACAATGTACAGTGTTGCCAGGGTGGACAATTCAACAAAACCGTTGGGCAGTGCCAATATTTCGACCGCTAGCGCATCAGTCAGTCTCCGGGGGTCCCATCTCCACATTACTGGAGAAGGATAGCCTCGGTGGTTCCGCTAGACGTCGCCACTGTGCGCGACGACAGTCACGGCTCATCGATTTAGTCCAAGTGGGCAGATTTTCTATTTTTACTGAACCCTTGTTGGTACAGGCTTTGGTGTAGAGGGGGGAGGGGAGGAGGTGGACGAACGGTGGACCGAGTGGGACGACCGCAAACAAAGCACGCCACTGCTCAGCCGAAGCCAATGTCAACACCCAATGCAAAAGAATCGCTCCATTTTCCCCAGGTCCACGTCCGCCGCCTGCATTTATTCGCTCGCATTAACGTCGCCTGCCGCAAAAATATAGCCCTGTCGTGCAGTGATTTCGGAACATAATCTCCCGTAAAACACCTGGATTTATTCGAAACAAACAAAAGGGGACGTTGGTGTATAAATACATGTTTTCAATGTTCTCGTATCGTGAACTGCACCGAGGCCCCGCTTATCCACCGGGATCAGTTTTAACTGAGTCGGGAATGAGCCGTCAAGATTGTCTCAGAACACAAAATTAAAACTCTGAATATGCGTACCTTATGTATAGTTACAATTCTTTTCTTGTTGTAGCACATGTACAGTTTCGTGAGGCGCATCCAAAATATATTGGGAATCTTATTTACAGCGTTTAATAGACGATACAGTGCTGCAATATCGTTAACATTTTTTTGTGAATAATAATACAATAACATTTGGTGGACACAAACGTTTATAATAGAAATGTCGATAACAAGAGAAATACTTCAATATCCTAATGTATTTAATTTAACGAGATGACAGCTGAGCTGCATATTTCATGCTGCCCCTGTTAAGTTGGCAATCACCACTAGCTGTTCGCCGGCAATACAAACGTCATTATTCTTTTTAAAAAACGGGGCAGCAATTCTGCGGTGTTGTTGGCTAACACCAAAGCATTGAAATAAATACAGAATCATGGAAAACTTGCTGATTCTCATTTTATAAATTTTAGAAAACGATCTCAGATTTTCTTATTACCAATTCTGGTCAGAACAGGCCGCCACTGCACCCGACTCTTAACAAATCATGAATCATGCCCCATAATCGGCATGAATGTCTGGTACGGCACAGGAAGAGTTAGAAGCAGACACAATATTCGAAAATCGGATCGATTGTTGAGGGCGTGCAGTAATGAAATTCGATTCAGCTCGATCCAAGTGACATTCAAAGATATAGATGGCGCTACTGCGCAAACCCTCTGTGGCGAAGGTTAGATGGCGAAATGTGGCCGACAGGGACATCTCCCGGGCGAGCCGGTGACCTGTTCCGACAGACCAAAGAAGATATCGAAGCAACCTAATCAACTGTTAAAATATTTGTTCAATCAATTGACACGTAATCGAATCTGTGACGCCATAGAGTAGGTCGAGGTACGATGTATTGATATACGAGTGTGTGTGTGTGTGTGCGCCCACATGCGTCCACATAAAGTCGATAAAGTCACTGTAGGAGATTTTTGTGCAGGAAGATCGGACACGATATACTTGGACAAATATTCAACAAATGACCACCTTCAAAGTACATACACAGCTGTGACGATAGTAGAGCACAGTAGGTTGGTAGAAATTGATAATGTTGAACTGTCGATTCTAACAAGATCTGAGACAGTAGCATTAAGGATGCTTACCCTAGGATTAAAGAATTTATCATATTCCATTTTCGTTTATTTGAAAATCGTCATAGTAAAAACACTAGGGATTGTAGATTATGACTTTTGTCAAATTCTTAAAAGGGTTCTTACACATGAGAAACCTGGATGAATAAATATTCACAGGAAAACAAAACCCCAAAACAAAAATATAGGATGATCGTTTGAACTGCAATCGGGAGTCGGCAACAAGATCGTCAATAAACGTTTATATCTGATCTTCAGGAAAAATTAAGAAATTGTAGATTTGCGAAACACAAAGACAAACGTATGAACTCGCCTAACACACTACAAATAACAAAACACTAACAAATCTACAATTTCTTAATTTTTCCTGAAGATCAGATAAAAACGTTGTGTATCGACGATCTTGTTGCCGACTCTCGATTGCAGTCCAAGCAATCATCCTATATTTTTGTTATTACTACACTATCGGCTTCATGTCTACAATTTTGGAAAACAAAATCCATTCGAAAAATTACATATTTTCATAAAATGGAGCTTGATGTCAAGAACTCCTTGGTGAATAAAAAAAAAATCAAGAGACGGCACTTGAACCAATCTCAAACGAATGTTCGATGCAGCCACGGGCACACGGCAGTCTCAAGCTTCCAAACACAATATCATTGTCGACGGATGTGGACGCGGTGTCCCAGGAGGATTTGCATGAGTGTACAGCCACCCTGTCCCACCCCCTCATTTAGCACTGATTTCACAGCGAGGCTTCCCCCCTCGCCTCCCCCGGCAAAATCGACCTGCGCGCGCGAAAACTCCCGGCAGTAGAGCAATCAAAACACAACTGTTGTATTAAAATCAGCTCCTAGCGTTACCAAAATGGAGTAGCTAGGACAGCGAACGACGCGAGAGAGAAAGAGAGCACTCAGCTTGTCCAAACAATAACAAACCCACACAGCAATTATTGTCGCGATTCAGAAAATAACCCCCTCCACTACTGCCACCGCATTATCCCACCCCCTCTCTCGTCATATCACCATTACCACCACGCCACAGTACGAGTGCCTGATGGCGGCGATGGTAACAACGGTGGTAGTGGCAAAGGAGTGATGGAGAAAAGAGGAAAAGAGAGAGTGGATCATCCTAAGACTTAAGCATTCAATGAATGAGTCCATTTTTTCTCCATTGTCGAATTGGAGAAGAAAAATCTTAATTCTGGAAAACTGCTCATCAGAAGAAACCTGCGTTGCCGGTGAGCACAAGACACGCGACACAATAAAAAGTTTGTCTCCACAGCACTCTTTTAAAAATAAGTCTCATCTGCCATACGCTGTTCGTGGGCGTGGAGTCTCTCATGAGGATAAATTATGGAACGGAGGCGTAAATAACTAAAGGAGGACAAGTGCTCCACCGAAACCGCTCAAAAATTACCGAAACCAGAAGCGAATCAGAAACGAGGTACGCTGACGATGCAGAGTCGCTTAAACGCTGATTAAATATGGCTGCCTACGGACCCCGATCAAAATTTACACATGCGATATTGGGTGTACATTCCGCACTTTCCAGAGATCGAGAATAAAATCGGGAAACGCATGCGATACGGTACAAAGCAAGATTATATCCCTGGTTCGCTTATTTTGGATAATTATAAAACCACTCACCAACTTCCCAAAAGAAATTAAGCCATCAATTACAAATACTTATCAATGTGGTGAAATTGATACATTCGCACCATTTCATTTGACAAAGAAAGCGGCGTAGAAATTTAAATAATGACAATTACGATGTTAAAAATTGTGACATGATGTACAGAGAACTCAGCAACTAATTTTGTCTCAAAAATCTTGTAACGTCGATCGAGACTGCTTTACCTCGCCAGTGTAGAGAATATACTCCCCAAAATATTATTTTTTCTCTCACTCGCTTTGGCATCCCTCAGACTGGGCGATCCAGGAAGAAAAGGAGGAGGAGGCGGAGGAAAAGCGTTCGGCGGCTAAAAGCTTTTTCCTCCCCTCACTCACGCGCGTTTCCTACTTTTATCTCTCTCGGCGCATATGCGTCGAAGATTACTAATGACTCTCCTAAATGCATATGAAATTAATTTCGCGAATGTTTATCTTTCACTTGACAATCTCTGGCGTCGCCTACCAGCGTTTCTGCCTCGGTCACGGCGGCGTCTATGGACCACCACCACCAGCAAAAGCCAAGCGGCATTTTTGGCGAGTGCGTGTTCTACTCGCGTGTCGTGTCAACACCCCCTCTCCTACCCCCACAACACTCGCTACATTCGGTCCCTCTTTACTACCCCCACGTAGTATAGCACAGCCTTCGACAATCGATTGTCTCCGTATTTAGAACGCTGCGACGCCTAATCTGCGCTATATTCGGCAATGGATGGATGGATGGGCGAGTGGGTGTTGCGGATTGGTGCTGTGTGGGGTGAGTGGGATGGTGGTTAGTGGTGGCCCGGATTGACAAGAAAATTAATTTGGTTTTGATTTATTTTTTTAATCCATTAAACGACAACTTTTCCGCAACTGAGGACGAATTTGAGTCACTCAGAACTTACATATTCGAGTATGTCATAATCAATTCAGAATATGAATATGAAATATTAAAAAACTGGCCACTTTACTCATTGTGTTTTTAACTTTCGATCATTCCAGCAAATAATTCAAGATACACTTATCCAAAAAGCAACTCAAGATGGCGCTGAAAAAATATAAATGTTTTGAGATAGAAAGTCAAACCAATGCTGAAAGCAATATTAATTTTCTTTTCTCATGGCGAGACTTCGCCTCTGGCCAGGATTTCTTTGTGTCGGTTCGATTTGAATTTTCAAGGTATTATCATAGATCTAGTCTTGTTTTGAAAATTCCCAGACAACACCAAGATGATGCGTGAAATCTCACGTACTGAGTGAAACCTTAATGTACACAAATAATTACTAGCGCATCTAAATCCGGTCTCTGTTGTGATTATAAGGTGCATGCCATAGAAGCTGCTCGCATTTAGATCTATCTGGTAAAGACTATATATGCAGGCGCAATCGTTTGCACAGAGACGCCCCAGTGAAAAGCCTCGTCTTTTCCCCAGCGCTCAGCACTCGCTCTATCCAACCAATATTAAACCCAGAGCCGAAAGAAAAATAAACTTAACAAAACAGACTGACGATGCATCAGCCGCCGAGCCACGAATATATTTCCACTAAAAGACGCGGAAATTGTTCTCACAATCATTAACTGGAAGGGATTATTTTTGCTCGCTTAGACGATGAGGCCTCAATGAAAACCGTATCAAGTTTTATTAAAAACTCAAGCATCTTCGATCGCCTGCGAACATTGCATAGTACAGTAGACTCGCAATGATTTCAACTGAGCAACTGAATATTTTTTATTTGCGAACATTCAATCCTTGGTACAAGTTTCAGGGAAAACACGCTCCGAAGGGAAAATATCATCGGATATCAATGAATTAATCGAAAGCATTTGGCACAAAGAGCCTCAAAAAACTCTGCAGCAAAAATAAAAAAGGAACTTGCCAGAGTTAGACCTCACTCGGCGCTCGGCCGACAGATAAAATCGGCACATATAAACTATAAAAATGGAATGACTTACCGTTGAGGTGTTTGGGGTCGTACTGCTCCGTCCGCAGTGGTTCCCGATAGATCAGTGGATCGGTTCCGGAGAAGTCGGAAACGGTGGCCACGTACAGCAGGCCGTCTACGGGAAAGAAAGAGATAAGGACAAACAAAAAAGCAATTACTATTTGAAATTCAAATGCGCCAGCAGACCACCCGGTCATAAATTGTACAGATTCTTTTTCTTCTTCAGGCGTTATTGATACTACTGTATCACTGCGCAGAATGGCGCACAAAATGTCACAGCGGCGTCCCCCTAAATCGCGGTACAACAACCGTACTGCACTGAACCTAGTTGGTCGTTACAGGCGACACGCACTGCTCGACGAACCAATGTATTTCCCAAGTTTGTGGCCGTAGAAAATGAATCTCGAAAAAGGTGCTCACCCCAGTTTATCTTTCTCAGAAAACAGAAGTGGCTGTCCTCTACAGTGTGGTTGTAACGAGGAAAAAACTTCGGCTTTCACCGATATTATTTTAATAAAAATGGGGGTTGTGCCCGGGACAGGCCGGACGAAAAAAGACGAACAAAAGTTGGCGATAACTGTTCTAATATAATAATAGTAAACTATTATTTAAAATGAAAAAATTAAAACTAGAAAACCATGGGAGCTGACGCTACCGGCTAAGACGATGACGATTCACTTTGTCGCTGTAGTTTGACATATGTGATATTACAGACTCTGTATTTTAGTCTATCGATTGATTGTAGTCTGCACCCATATTCGATGCTTTAGCGAAAATAAAGTTTATCACTATTATAAAACATAACATTATACACCTTTTTCATGATATTTGAACTGCAACTCAAAAAATTTGAAGTACAATTTGGAAGCGGGCCAAACATCAATTGTATTCCACTCGATGCCCAACGCCATATTGTAAGCGATGGTGGATAGATTCATAAATTATAACCAGACTAGTAGTGGCCATTAAATTGTCACATAAAAATACAAATCTGCATATTCGTCGTTCGACAACAGTATTTCTCATTTGGACGGACTACATATAATGCCGGGCGTTCATAACCATCAGCCAATTAAAATTCACGTCGGGTCTCTGACGTAATAATGTAAGCGTCGCTCATTCAGTCGCACGCTAATGCGCCGGGCATAAAACTGTGCACGTTGTACGTGCTCACGAATGATACACGGTGAACATGCGATAATTGTCATTCCCGAACTATTATTAGCCCTTTATGATAACAATAAAAGAGACCGCTTTTACAACTATAATTCATTAGCCTAGTTCATTACGGCGACGCAAAATATTCCCTGAACGTTAATTCGATTCTAGTTTAAACTCTTGCGCAAGCAATCATTTATTTTAAACTATATATTTGCGAACCTGTCGTACGAGCGTAAATCCGCAAGTTAAGAATAAATCATTCTTGCTCCTACAAATGTTATGCCGTCTCAATCCCAATTGAAAAATCATTATTAGAGTGCGCATCTTTGGCAAGTTAAGCTCGATCGTGAAGAAACTTGAAAGAAAAAAATAACTAATCAATATGTTAAGTTTCTTATACACTGAGGACCCAAGGCAAATAAGCAGGCCTCTCGTATCTTTTTAATCTGCTAATGCAATAAGAAAACGAAAACTCCAGAACTACTCAAACATGGGTCTCTGATTTTCTTTATTATTTTTGATTTTAAAGATCATCCTTCATAAGTTGAAAAAAATAATAAATCAAGTGGACGATATTGAAAAAGTCACAGTCCATCAACCTCCGGCCCACCATACGTAAAAATAACAAGGTAAACGAACAAGAAAAAAAACTCATGGCCACCTAGGTAGGCTAAGCCGCAGCATACAGGGACCATGTCATTCTCTCATCTACAGTAGACTGACGTCATATTAAAAACCTATGGACTGGTATCTACATGTATATAGAAACGTTGTTGGAGATTTTCTGGCGAGATTACTAGCAAATCCCAATACACGCTAGATGTAGGCGTTGAGGCCTCACACTGGGCGTGCACAAAATAAAGGATCATCGGGCAAGCGCATTGCCAAAACACAGAGAACGCCTGAGATGAGAGTGAGCAGAACGAAAGAAAAAAAGCCAAAAAACATATCACATATAAGGCGATATAGAATCTAATACCATTGTCTACCTGGGTGGTCATTTTTTTTTCTTTCTTCCCCCCATACACGTTGTAGATACATACTGTATATACATTAGTCGACCATGTAGAGGGTCGATAGACACGCATTATACAATAACAAATGACACTGTGTGTCGTAGAATGATGGAAGTTTTACCTGCAAAGACGGCCGTGCTATTGTGCTTGGAGTCGTACGGACACAATCCCATGCCCGGCATGTTGTCGTTGTACTTGTACGTGTCGCCCTGTATACAAAGAGAAAAGAGAGAGAGAAAAATCGGGGTTTTAGATAAACATACGAGAGAGTTGACGCACATGTTGATATTTTTCGGTTTTGATAGTCGAGGGTGGTGGCATTGCCGATGCGACCGGGCAGGGGGTGGGGGAGGAGGAGGAGAACCTTGCTCGTCAGGCGGGGAGGAGTCCAAGTATCGTATTTAATTAGAATTGTTTGTGCAGTGCGTAGGGAGACGGGCTTCTGGCGGGGTCCAAAAATAAAGGTAGGTCGCAAGAAAAGTATAACTACACATAAATGGCAAATCAATTTATACGATTAATGAAAATATCATTTTATTAATATAAGAGCTAGTGAAAACGAGCGAGGCCTGCCAAGGCCAACTTCCAAAACCCATTATAACAAATGACAAAAGACAAAATGACGTAGCCATCGAAGAGTAAGTGGGGCTGCAAGGTTTTAAGAAATTGACCCCGATGTTTTGAAAATTATTAAGCAACAAATTTAATAATACCAATTTTGGTTCTTCTACGCAAGCGTCACAAGATCGAGAAATTATTTCTACATTTAAGGCTTGAGGAACTTGAAGGTTGTGCTCGCAATTTGTTTTTGATAATTGAAATTTTCTATATTCTCTAATGTTTGGAAGTACGGGCAAACCATTTCCCATTTTTACAATCTGCAATTATATTAATACCAGGGTTGAATTGTCAAGGGGTGGAGGATTGATGTAACTGTGCACAATTTAAGAACTCCATTCAGGGTAGAGCCTCAAAAATGAAACAAACGCCTCTTCGCGAAGGCCAACCTAGCACTCACTGGGTGGTAACTATATGGAAATAGAAGTTTATACATTATAACTACTCGTATATAAATATAAAAGTGGCGTGAGTGTGAGACCAACAATATAAGCAATGACAAAAACAATGTAAAACACTTGGGGAGAGAGAACACTGGTATTTTTTGGCGGTTGGTTTGCCAAGAAACAGAACATATTTTCATTCGATTCTCACATCATATGTGATCTGAATAATGTGAATCGGCTGCTTGTTGGCATCCAGTATGCCTTTCGCGAGCAACCAGATGCTACTAAAAGTGCGGAGAGTCTCACGAGGATTTGCTATGGCGCGGGGTAAATAAGTGCACGCATGCGCCCATCCTCGAGTCTCTGTATTCTGACGGAGCGAAATTTAATAAAATTACTGGAAAATAAGCCAATGTGCGTTGTTGGGCGTGCCGCGTTGCGAATGATGATGATGATGTCACGGGCGGTTGAGAGACAGGGAGAGAACGGGCGCCGACCCTCTAATCATAGGATAAGCGCGCAAGTGGATCTTTGTCCTTGTCCTTCCCTTTTTGCCATGCACACTGGGAATGACGCTGCACAGCAGATGCATCCTCCTGAGGTCCCAACCACAATTGACTTGGAAAGTGAGCTCGACGAGCGCTTCCATGAGGACAACAAAGAATTAAGACATAGCTGTTGAAACTCACTTTTCCACAGTGGCACCACTTTCGGTATACGATTGCGTGTTCCTCTTTTGTGAAACTAGTACCGAAATCCAGGAAAAGGTCAGTTAAGGCATATGTCTCAGGAGGACACGACCTTCTTCAAGTGATTGCACCGACCAACAAAAAATCAGCGCTTCACCGCGACCGGACACTCGGATTTTGAGCAAAACTCGTGCAGACGTGCAGTTTTCAAAAGGTCTCAAGTACTAGTATTACGCTCCCTCAATCATACATAATTCAGCGTATCTACAAAGTATGAAATAAGTAGCATTGACTCTTGATCATGATGACTGTTGTTTGAGTGCAGATCTGGGTCGGTGTAACCATAATTGCCGGAGATGTGCGGAGCTGCTGCCCACTCTCTTTGACTAGCCATTGAAGCAAGGTGGATGTTGGTGTCATTGTGTGCGGCAGTTTCTCGGCAGGACGCCGGAGAGCTCTAGGAGCCCCATTTTCGATAATTTCTAAAGAGCTATGACATAGACTGAAGACAGATTCCGGAAAAGGGAAGGCCTTTCGGGGCACCGCAAGTGCTCCATAGCGTATCATTCGTTTGCAGTGCCCCGGCGCGAATCGAGCGTGGAATTTCAAATTGAGCTGTAACTGAGTCCCCACCTAAATGAATGACACCATAAGACGAAAAATCGCCAACCCCTGCCGTTAGTTTCATGGCGCAAGTGCTCACATAAATGAGCGTATACGGTGATAATCATAGGAGGCGTCGTCGGTGTTGTCAACCCACAAAGAACAAACTGCCTTAACAAAATCCCAATTTCCATTAAAAAAATTCGAAGCTCTTCGAAAGACACGTCACTCTTTTCATTCTGTCGCCAGAAACTGACACTATTATTTCTAAGAAAATGAAATAGCGAGTACCAAAATGGTTTCCATTAGGGAAATGCTGAAACAACCAATCTTGATACAAACGCACGCTTGCGTACCTGTATAGTAACAAATGCACAAGCTACAGGCGAAATTGAAATTACATTGAAACGCTCCCCCCAAGGGGAATGTATTTGAAATTACGAATGAAAACAGACATACGCAACTTCAACACTTGGCATTGCTTCGCAGTTGCAGTCAGTAACAGCGGCAGTTCTTAAAAAGGTTGCAACTTTGGATAATTATTGGGCACGCAGGCGCGGAACCAGTGTGCAGACAACACCAAGCCTAGCATTAAAGTCACCATTTTATCAGAGCGTGGAAAACGAGAGGAATTGCTCCTGCTGGCGCCAGACGATCACTGAGAAAACATGCGCCCCAACAAATCATGACTCCACAGCCGTAAATTCGCACCTGCAATAAGACCATGCCGCGGCCTAACCACGAAAGAAACTTCTTCAGTCATCGAGAAACAAAGAATAAAGGACCGATTTCATCGAGCATATGAACCAAGTTAACGACAAAATCGAAACCTTAAAATTATTTTGCTTATAAAGTATGGATAAATAAATGAAAATGCTAAATAAGGCGTTACTCGGATGCTTTGTGAAATCATTGTGTCACGTAATCGCCCAGTGCTGCCCCGATTGCTAATACGAAAAGAACAATCGATCCACAATAAAAATTGGCTTGCGCAAATGGGCACCGACGCCAGTAATAACTTCGCGGATAGGTTGTCGTCGCCTATAGATTGATCAGAGACCAGATGGGAAAAAAGGAGGTTCAACTTGTAGCAGTGAGAGGCTGCAATTTAGCACGCGATTCCAATTTGCGCATCTTGGCGTGAAAGGTGCCTCCGGTACCAAGGAGGAGGGGGGTACCGAATAGAAGACAGGGGAGAAGAAAAAAAAAAAGATGTTACAACTCAATTAGTACATCGTGAGCTCCGGTGAGTTGTGGCCCTTCAATTAGTGGGCTATTCGGCCGGTCTCGCCTTGATGCATGCACGGTTATTAATGTTGGCCGATGGACGGCCGGCGAGCGGAGCCAACGCTCTCTCGCTCGCATCGAGACATGAGTGGAAATTCAGGAGACGCCGGGCCGGTAGAGAATGGGAGAACCGAAGGGGGTGGTGGGACGGTGCCGGTCGGTCGATCAAGTGCAGGATACCACCGCCGACCCGCAGCACCATACGAACATCCGCTTTAAGCGCGCCGTACATCTCTTTGGTGCGGACTTCATGGAATCGATCGGCGATCGCAAATTTGGCAAGTTCAGGTCATTGGCGATAAATAGGTTGGGACTCGATAAATTGTCGAATCGCCGGCAAGGCTTAAATGCTTGTAACACCGACATAAACTGATTGAGAATTCATGTTAAACGGCCCGAACTAAATCTCAACTAATCCTAAATCTTGAGGGGGGAAAATAAAGTTCCAAGATGTTGTGACCCGTCACTTCAGTGAATTAAAAAAAAAAAAAAAAAAGAATTGCTTGAGCCTAGTGAGCTACTCTGTTTCCCATTAATGTTTTCAAAGAATTCTAACGATTTCCAAAGATTATTTTCCCCCAATGATAAGTTAAAATTGAGTCGGATGGACTCACGTTTGATAAGGGCATGTGTATTGTTTCGCGTGGCTCTAAATCTCGCGTGAGCGGCCATTTTCAATTCAGTTTCTTTCCGTCGAGTCAAGCAGAAAGACGTTAAACGAAATTCAAAGACTAATTTTCATATTTTCAAAATTTCTTAAAATATCAAAAATGGTTATAGGGTGGAGGAAGAATGGAAATAACCGAAAGAAAAAGCGAATCACGTCCAAAATCGTAAGTACTAACATTATCATTGTAGTTGTCATTGTTGTGCGTTGTTGAGTGTTGACAATCCCATTAAAAAAAAATAATATTTGGAAGAAAAAAAACTTTTCCAAAAAAGACTGCAGATCCAAGAAAGATTGCTTTCGAACAGATTCTTTATCTCGTACAGTAAGTGCCCTTCTGTTTAAAATTAGATTCTATCATGATATTTTGTTATTGTAATTGTTATTGTTATTTGTATTAAGACATTTGGTATATAAATAAATCAAGTTTTCAAAAAATAATCCGTAAAAACCTACCAAAAATCATAGAAAACTTGGTCCAAAATATAATAGGAACCCATACTTGGATTCAAATCGTGGGTTCGTCCACCACAAATAAAACATGGAAGATCACTCGTCGCGATCCAAGTTTATTTTATATACACGAATTTTAATTTTTAATTTTTAATTACGCGCAACCACCATTTTTACAGATGCCAACTGCTCATGCACCAGCGACCAAACTCGACAGGCTCAGTAAGCAACACTGCGACATGAAACCAGATCTCTGTGTTGAATCGTCCGAACAGACCACCGACATGTACGGCGTCCTCTGTCGACGAATCTCCGTTCCACACTTGAGCTACATCAGTCTACTCGCCGGAGCCGCACTCGCCTTTTGCGCGGTGGTGGTGATGATGGCGCCGCCGTCGTTGTCGCCGCACCCGAAGACCATCCTCCCGCCGTCGTATTCCACCGCCTCCATCATCTGGCAGTCGGTGCTGGGCACCTGCACCCTGCTGGTTCAACTGGCCGCCCTGTGTATCAATTCGCGTCATCAGGCGGCCGACCGGCGCAACAAGGTGGCGGCCAACGACAACTGCGTCATCGTGTTGGCCAGCAATGAATTCACCGCCACCGATCCGTTTAACCAGATCACCGAGAACAACCAGTCTGTGGTCCTCGTGTTGCCCAGTCATCTTTTGGAGTCGAACGATGATTTGCTCGACGACGACAATCACGGCAACTGAGGCGGTGCTGATTCGCGAAAATCGAAAGTACCAACCGACATGTCCTGGTTTCAGTAATTCAAAATTCAGCGTTGGTCATGAAGATTGCTATCTTTTTTCGAAGTTTACTAGTTTACACTAGTTTAGTCCATCGAACAAATTTGATGTGTACAATTTTTATTTTTTCAACCATGTTTCTAAACCATGGAAGAGAGATGTTTCTAAACTACTATCTAAATTCAGAATTTGATTATTGTTTAATACAAACTAGCTGTGTTTCTTGATTCAAAAATATGATCAAAATCGAAATTTGAAAAGTGCGTTTCGTGTATGCTATTTTTATGCAATCCATTATAGTTGCTAATTAAGTTTGAAAGTAAGACACGTGTAATAACGAATACTAAAGAAATAGCAAAATGATCTGTGAGAACTACTACTACTACTAACTACTACACGATTAATTGAAACATTCTTTTTTCCTTTCCCGAAACTAATATTTTCGCACATTTCAATTACATAAAATTTCAATTTTAAAGAAATATTACTAGAAAGTTTGTATCCTTAAGTCATAAAACTGAAAGTGTAATTTCAATAATGCTCGTACAACTTTTCTTATTTTAACTTGTTCGTAAAGGCGAGAGTAAGGCAAGATGAGAGAAAGGCAAGATGAGAGTAAGGCGCAAGAGGGGATGGGATGCACACACATCGTTCTCAATCTAAGTCTGCAGACCATTGGAAGTTTTCAGCGTCAACTATTCAGAACGAAACGATTTTCTCGGAACGTTATTTTTATTTCGGTTTTGGCCCAGCCAGTGGTGGCCTCGAAAATAAAAAGAGGAGCGTAAAATTTCTTTAGAGTTTTGTACACAGGGCCATTTCGGCGAAACTATACTCGGAGAAAAAACATTATAGTTAAAGGTGTCGTGCGTGGCGCCACAATGGCTACATATAATTTACAAGTTACTGACTGGTAACGCCACCGTCACCACTGCAGGCTAACCTTTCGCCGGGTGAGCAAATCGATACAGATTCGACCGCAAAAGCGTACTCCGATTTCCGGACTTTTTAGAAACGCCATCCTTAGCGCAACTAGTGGGGAATCGGAGTGTGCGCTCCGAACGTTTGTTTGGATTATTCCATGCTGTGCAAACGTTCTACTGAAATATCTTTTTTATTATCATGGAAAAGGGACTCAAAGGGTATCCACAATGATTACAATTTTAGAAGAATGTGGTCACGTGTAACCAGTCTGACTCAGCTTGCAAATAGAACCTGGCAATGAGCGGCTGCGTCATCGAAATCCAGGTGCCAAGGATCCAAGTTCCGCTCTTAGCCACCAGGGTGGACCTCTGTTCTCAAATATGCCTATGGTAATCCCAACTCACGCAAAAGGAATTTAATTAAATTTTATGTTTTCATTACGCCATCATGCCATAAACTGTACCGTATCGAATTTTCATTTAAATTTTAAACTACACAGAAATTGTAGACTGATCAATCTCAAAGTTCATGAAGCGCTGATCTATGCATTTCGGTATATATGGAACACAACGACGTGCGTCAGAAGGAACCCTGCAGCTCAGTGCTCCAAATGCCAGCAGTCAGCGATTTAAAGAGAAACACTTTATGCGCTGGGCGACTTGGCACACTCTTCTCGGCCATCATTCTGCGTCGTCGAAGGATGATGATGATGATGCAGGGGACTCAACTCCTGGCATAGATTCGCGGCAGCTACCATTCATTCCTGCTGAGTTGGCAGAATTTTATTAGCAATTGGGGTTAATTCGAGAGACGTATACGGTGGCAGCCACGTCCTTTATTGGCGGCACAAAACAAAAACAAAATAGTCCGCCTGAGACGCGCTTGCCCCAAACCAGATTTTCTTATTTTGGAATTTTATATTAGATTTAAACCCTACAAGTTCCCAACCCACTCATTTAACTGATTAGCTAAACGTCCAACGGAATAGTAGAGCCCACTGGATTCATACCCGCGCCAGCTCACAATGAAGCCATAGTCTGCGCTCGCAACTTGAGTAACGATTTTTCTAACACAGAAAATGGATTTGGGAAATCAAATGATGGCGAAAAAAAGTTAACACTGTACACATTGAAAGCAGAATTCTAGAATTTTGCATTGACCAGACGCTCATAAAAATATATAAACGAAATCGCCATGTTATCGGGAGCTTAATGATGAAACAGGTCTTCGTCCATTCAACAATCGAGCACCCACCCACACCACTAACAAAAAAAAGCAGAGCAATTGCACTTCCCTCGAATGCGGCAATAACGATTTTTATAGCGCTCGTCAAAACGCTAGCCCCATATGTACTATATATCCTCCATAGACCCCCTCCTCCCTCGACACCTAATCAGAGCGAGGCTCCTAAATTCTTAAGAAACTGTTTCATGTACATATGCCAAACATGGACCAAACCATGAAATGAAGCCAGACTCGTTCTGAAACCGTCATTTGTGTCGCACACTTGGCGTTGGAGTCATCGAATATGAGCTCCCAGGAGGATGCAGGGGGCCATGCGGAGTTTGATCGCGTCACAAAAATCTCGCTTTTTAAAAACGCTGGCACTTATATGGCCGGGGTGCTGAAAGTTGGCAAGTTTTATATTAACAATAATTTCTTCCCCCTTTTTCATATATCGCCCGCCACCACCACCTATCCAATCAACCTCGTCTACGCTAAACGACCCGACAAAAATCGAAGCCACAATTTCACAGCAGCCCAATTAGGATCCCCACCATCTCTCTCTATATAGTCATAACCTTCCCCCCACACATACTACAGTGTACTCCTCTCCTGACCATAGCAGCGCATACGTAAGCGAACTTGGCCACCGCGTCCATTTAAAAATGGCGTCGGACGGAAAGAAAATTTATTGCCGGCACGTTTGGCACTCTTGGCTTTATTGGGCGCTACCTATTATAGCTATACATGTATATAGCTTGGATTATAATGGCCCTACGTGTATTCACGCAGTCGACCATCACGAGAGCGCTATAAAAAGCGACCGTCTGAATGCCATTGTGTGGCCACCCCAGTGTCTGTGTCTCGGACGCGAATTGTCTGAAAGGGTGCCTTTCACACTAGGTTACTCCGCAAGTAAATTCTTTCTTAATTAGCAGTATACCGTTTCTAAATTATTGTCTTAATTCAAATATCAGTATAGGATTTTTCTACCTCGAACCTCGCACTTTGAGAAAGTCCAATAATAGAAAATGGATTATCATCCTAGAAATTAAATTTGACAAGTCTGCGCTAAAATTGCATAGCCACGGATCTAGCCTGACCAAATAATTACAACATTCCATCGCCGTGAGACGTGCACATGTGACATCTAAGAGTTGATAATAAAATTAGGATGCGGTTTTGCTAAAAGGTATCGAGCAATAAGCGACTGTTCGAAAAAAAAAAAAACGGTTCCAATTAGAGATTGACAACAGATAACTACGGCAATATGCTTGGGCTGAGTTGAAGCTACCCACGACGGACATGTCATACGTAATTTTATAATTGGACAATTTTCTAATTATTTGGGCAATCGCCCCACAGTTCCACAACACCACAGCACAGATGGTAGGGTTCACGCATCTCGACTAATAATTCTTCGTATCGCATCAAAAATACTGTAGCTGGGCGAAATAAGATTGGCTCAATCATCTCAAATGGCGCAAATCGGGGCAGCTGGCCACCGTTTATTGTTGCAACCGACGATCTGCTCTGCAACGACATGAACATGTTAGCCTTTGCAAAAAATGAACATGATGATTCTGCAATTACGTCATCTGCGCACGGCAATTTCGACCCACACGGCGAAGCGCGCGTGAGGTAAAAAAAAATCCTCCCGCCACAAAAAATAGTTTTCGGGCAATTTCATCAAACGACATTCTCGTCGCAACCGAGATTATCTACTTACGAGGAAATCATAATTAAGGAGCTATCGTCAAGTAATTACGCTCGCTGGAGTTGGTGCGCCTCCTCAGGTCGCTAGCCAGTTTTTGACTGGACCTTCTTCTCCCGTAACAACCTCAATAACAGCTCCCTCCCCATCTCCCGCCGACCACCTTTCAGCGCGGACTTAACGTGAATACAGAATGCTGACCAGTTTTCGCAAATTATTCTAACACCCATTTTACATTCTCAAAGTCCATCGAAATTAATACGGTTGGATCAATCTCATCGAAAAGATCGATTAGGTGAATAAATTCGTAATTTTCAGACACGATTTAAATTGATTCGTTCAATAACGATTTACGACGATAATTTAAAAAAAAATTCAAACTATAAACGGCAATTCTAACTTTATTTTATTTTATTTCCAATCAACTGTAGTCAACCGTACTATAGGCGTTACATACCCATCATGGTGATTAGGCACTATGCGAGGGGCACGACAAGTACCCCGGGATCGAAATTTTCGAGAGCCCGCGACGGGAATCGAACCCGGGACCGCCGAGCCACAGTCAGTTGACATTCCCATTTTTCGATGATCGCACCTTCTCATTAGAAAAGGGGGAATCGACAAGAAATGACATGTAAACGAATAAAACTTATCAGCAAATTTTTAATTTCGTTGAAATAGTTTCATTGCTCATCGCGATGGAGACTAATTCAGGAAATTTTCATTATAAAGGCTTGTCAAATTCGCTCCCAATTTTATTAAACGAATACGAAAGAATTGCACTTCACACATTGTTATTTTGAAATTAAGTGAGATAGAGAGGGAGTAAATAGAGAGGGAGCTTCGGAAAACTACTCTTGGACCGCAATTTCGTGACACGTAATTTATAGACGCCATCTTGTATTCTGCGACAAAAATAAACACAAGCGAATTTCCATTTGCGTCATACAAAATATCACAATATCGCGCAACAATGCACCCAAGAAACCACACAGAAAGTGGATATGTGCTCTTTTTTGTGCATAAGTTTCGCTACTCGAAGGAACTGTGGACCTCCCTTTATGGAACTTCGTGAACGCACGCAAGGCATTGTGGGTGGGCAGCATGGCGGTAAGTTGGCTGTAGCTGTCGCCGCCGGCCGCGCTGTCTTACATTGGCTGGGAGATTGTGAGTGTGCATGTGTGTGGCAACCGCCGACCGCCACGCCCCCTAGCGTCCAAGATGCTCAAGCTCGCTGCAGTCAGCCCTCCACCCTCCCACCAAACTTCCAATCACGATTCTGACAAGTTACTTTGCCTCCTATAGTCAGTGAGGCCAGATGTGGAGAATTTCGTTCCAAGTTATGATCACCATCGGACTACAATAAATATGCGCAAACTATTCAAGCAATTTCAAGTCACTGAAGTTGTAAATGAAAGTATATATATTGAACGGGTGTTCTGGGAATTGCAGATTTTAAACCCTTCAAAATTTCACACCGAAATAGACGCACCCCTGAAACAATGGCGTTGCTTCAGTTTTCTTCTCTGATTTCCTTTGTTCATGAACATTAAGCTCTCGGCATTAAATTTGTGAAAATATGTCAGTTATTTGTAATGCAATTTTAGAGTTAGTCTGTTAGGAACTCTGTTTAGGAACCAATAGCATCTTTTTCATTGGCGAATAAATTATGATTAAAATTATTACTTTCCTTTAATTAAAATTATTACTTTACTTGCACGACATACCGGCATACAACTTTTTAAAGAGACCACGTAAACTTGAAATTTATTTACAAGGAGGCATACGATTCGTAAACCAGTTGACCATTTAATATATCTGATGCTTTTTTGTATGTGATGCCTTTATTTTTTATGCTATATCTGTGTTGAGCATTTTGGGAAATTTAATACGGTAGTAATAAAAAATAAACTAATGTAACGATCCTTTTTAAACAACACTTTATGCACTACCTAACGTGTACAGAGTATTAGCGGAAAAACAAAAACACTAACACCGGCTCAAGTTGCTGAAACCACGGCCGCAAATTTTCCCATTTACATTTTTCTCGCTTCACCAGTTTTAGTTCGCCTCCTCTCAGATACCGCCAATTTTTTCCTCCCCGCTTTTCCAGCCGGCGCTGTTTTGACGGATATTGATGTCTTAATTCCGAACAACTAACGTCGGCCAAACTAACTGCGGCCCCGGGGCATGCAGGCGACCATTTTTTCTATCGAAACTACTGGCCCGACTGGTCCCGCCTCCCCTGCATATACGATCGCAGAAACTCAAAGAGCCTTTTTCTGAGGAAGGCCAATGATGGGCAGATGTCCGGAAAGTGGAACCACACAAGAGTTGGAGAAAGAAAGGCTCATTCGAATAGCTCAATTACCACGAGTAACCTTTTTCGTCTGTGTTCGTTTTTCATTTAGAAAAAAGGACAGTAGCCACCATTCGCGCACTATTCTGGTACAGTTCCTCCATTCTAAGGGTGAACGCTATGAAGTTATGAGGAGACTCGCGACAAGCCACCTTTACACAGGATAAATGGAGTGGTATTAAATTATTCAATACATACAAAACAAAAATGGATCAGAATTGGTGAACTCTGTATTTTTCGGTATTACAAGTTCAAATTAAATAGTAAAATATTATTATAAAAGCGAGTACGCCACTCGGTTCGTCTTTTCATTCGGCGCTGTCCCGAATCCACCAATTTTGATTATTATCACCCAGACGTTCTATAAATATTTCTAAAAAAAAAAATAGATATTTACGAGTTATTAAAACTGTTCGAATAATCAAGTGCATGAAGATAAACGTTATTAAAACAATATTTTAAATTTTTTTCGCAGTCGAGCCAATACCGGGATTGTACGCGTCTTTATTATTCCTGACCAGGGCGCGTCCTTGCATTAAGATTACCCGCACGAACGATTCGAAAATTTCAGATTGGGCGAGGAAAAGCTGGCCACGTTCAGTGGTTGGTGATGGGGATGCGAAGGGGATGGGGGAATTTGAGCACTGCCGCGAAGATCTTCTTCACCCTAATTATGATAAATAAACGCAAGCGAGGCGTGTTTTGCAGTGTTTAATCACGCAACCGACCAAGTGTAGCTTCGCCGAGGCTATATTCGAACAAGTGGCGCCACCTATACACAAGAAATTAATTCAACAACGTAAACCATCAGCAAAGCTCCATTCTGATGCTGTGAAATTTGCTGACCAGTGGAATGAACAACACAGAGTAACCCTTTCATGGAGATCATAATCTGGCGCCTTGTAAACAAACAGTTTGACGTCGCATTGACACAACCGTCCCACTAAAACGCCGTTGATGGTGCCACTTTATAATAACAGCGAAAGTGACCTTTTTAATCTCTAGTTCATAGAGATTAAAACTATAATAACGTGAACTAGAGATAAAAAAAATCGAATAGAATTGGCCAGTCAGAAGAGAAATCGTCGAGGCAACAAGAGTATCATCCAGACAGCCCATTATAAAAATTAAATTAACAAAAACTGCGGCAGTCTAGACACTGTATCACAAGACTGTTGTTTGGCAGCCAATTAAAAGCAACCTCACTGGCAAAGAAACAGAAAATAAAAATGAATATTTCTTTTTAAAAGCTATAAATTAAATAAGGTACTTCAGTAGCCATTTGACTATTGGCCCTAAGCGTCGTGTACATGATTTAAATGCACATGAAGAGAGTGGAATTTACAATTGCATCTTCCATCTACTTGAGAAAATATTAGATACAATTTAATTTTAAACGTTTCACGACTCAGCAACGAAAAAAGAAATAAAGGTTATTATTTCTTGCGAAAAATCGCATAGCATGAAAATTAACAAAAATATAGGATGATTGTGGACTGCAATCGAGAGTCTGGCAACAAGATCGTCGATAAACTCTGCCTTTCATTCTTGCCCAGACGAAAATCTCGTCTCGTGAGATGGACAGAAGCTCAAGGTTCCCGATTGGCTGAACGGTCAGACGGCTTAATTAGTCTGGGATGGCCATGCCGTAGCCATTCAATCTCGGAAATAAAATGGTGGCCGTTAATCTTGCCGAGAGAGATCTTCGGGTACGACGAACAACGTCGCCGACCACCAGATCCAAAATTGGGGAAAAGAAAATGATAAAATCCTGTTTCGGGTCAAGACGGAATGGCATCGTAACGTCCCTGTGCAAAGCTGCTGTGTCTGACCGCACAGTGTCAGCTGCTACGTGGTCATCAAAAGATTCATAAAAAACAACCCGATGTCTTCTCCTTTGAGACCCTTCAAATGAACAAAGGTTATGCGTAGTTTAAAGGGTCATACGATCTAGAACAAGATATCATCGTTCCAGGACCTATTTCGCCTGTAACCGTGAGTTTACATAAATGATTTGATATGGAAGAAAAAAAGTTGAACGAAATAATTCTTTGACAGCAGACACAATTATTAGGTGCGTGTATTGCAATAAATCGAGCGAGAAATAAAACATAAAATATATGTGACTGCAATCGTGAGCCGACATCGATAGCCACCACAGACTCAGACATAGAGAATAATTCCCATTTGCGAAAAATGCCACTGCGTAATAGGCACTTTGAAAACATGTTTTTCATACATAGAATCCTCTTATCCATTTGTCTCTCATCTGTTGAACAACATAATGAAATACGCAAGGGGGATCGGTTCGATACAAACTACTGTGCCAGGACAATTGGTGAGAGAAAAAAGAAATGGTTAAAAAAAATGTACTGAAATGTATCTTGGTATGTATGTACATGTGCATAGGTACACGTTTTAGTGCGGACAGCATGTGGTTATTTGCATCGCATTGAAATAGCCCTAATTGCAGGTTGGGACAATGATTATCATCCACCAATAAGTACAGGTGGCAAAGATGTATACTTATTTCCAAATCCTCTTCACACTTTTTTTGTATAGGCTATCTACAAACCACTGAATCCTGCAACTCAGTACAGGATGCCCTTCTAAAGCACCTTACGAGGCGATGAGTACACGCATGTTTGGTCAAGTGTACATCTAAACGTGACGAGAGAAGCTCGGTTTGGTGTCGGGTCTCACGAGGCCAAAGCGGGCAGCACCGGTCCATTCGCTATAATAACTAAACGCTGCCGACACGTTAAAAAAAGTGCCAGCAAATGTCACGACCTTCTCCTGAAACCCCCGTGCACAAATACAGTATTACACACAAGGTCTCCAGCAGTCATATTTAGGAAAAATGCAATAGCATAACTATTCCATTGTCGCCGAAATGGCGCCGAGAGCTCTGATAAATTCAGGCTTCATTTGCCGATTACTGGATTTTTAGACTTGCCAACTTTGAGGTCAACCTAGCAAAGTTGGGCTGTTCGAGTCAACGATGTCTCTCGGTTATTCAGAGTATGTTGAGACGTGAGGGGAGGGGCTCAGGAGGATATAGGGCGAAACCATGTATAATTACAGGAATACTTAGCCTAGACATCATGAAGTTTATTTGGAGATTTACTTTTACGGCATTTTGCTTTTTTTTTGCTCGGGTCGAAGACCGGGGAACAGCGATTCCTTATGCGGCTTGATGAGAGGGGAGGTTACATTGCTTTTTTTTTGAGGTGGGGGGGGGGGCGTCTCAATGGGTGATATGAGTGATGAACGATGCTGCGAGAACCTTCGATTGACTTTTGAAACTGGCGTTGTTTAGCGATTGATTTCGGATCAACATCGACAGTGGTGCCACAAATATTTTGCTACAATAATTTTTGTTCGGAAGGTTGTAATTTCATTCAAACATAGCACTGATGTCAATCAAACGACCATCCAATATAAAAATCGGATATGCGAATTTAACAAGAACGCAAGAAATTTAAAAAAACCAGGACCACACCAATATTAATCTTGATTATAAAATCTTAAAAAATTGACACGTCGTAAAAATTGATATTTCCGTCTTTCAGATCTCACTTCCAAATAGTGTTAAGACATAAAACCATTAACCTTTTGAAATTGCAAACGCACAAATAAATGAGAAGAAAAAAAATGATCCAGTATAATTGTGCAACGCCAGACAGTGACAAATACACTTGGCAACAAAATGAATAAAACATAATGATGTGTCGCATTTCATTGGTTAACCGGGAAGATATCCCATCGCCTTTAAACAATAGCTATTGAAAGAACGCCTAATAAAAGAAAATGTGAACTCTGGGGGTGGAGGCCAGACTCAATCAAACGCTTTCCGGCAATTAGTGTCCATGAGGGAGCACAAAACATCTGGTACGTCATTTCCCTCCGAGAATGACGTTCCGGATTAAGTCATTCTCGGGAGAATCAAGAACTCGAAGTCATCGTAATAAGCGTTTTATCATAACCCCACGTTAAGACAAAACGAAACGCAAACTTTGAAGTACTATATAAGAAACAGCAACACCTACATAGTGGCCTAAAACTGTAAAAAAAATTCCATGATGAAGGAATAAGAAACACAAGAGCTTTCAAATTTAATAAAAACCAGCAGTACACAACAAATTACAAAACAAAGATAACCAGAATGGTAATATTTGGATCTCTTTTCAATTTTCTTAAAAAGAAAAATTCAACTACATATTTAAATAATATTTCTTGAACGACGAGAAGGGTCACCTCAAATTACGAGAGCCAGTGAGGTCTAACGAATTTAATCATTTTAGATATTGACAACGTTCGAATTTCACTTCTGACGCTACTACCACGTAGAAAACATTTTGTTAGCCACGTGACGTCATTACAAAAGGCGGTGCGGTAGAAAAATGGCCGCTGCACCAACAAAATTGAGACGTCACTTGGCTGGCAGCGCAGGCTAGATAGCGCGTCCATTGACTTCTGCCTCCACACCCTGCAATTAGAGCTCTTTTCCACGCTAATTTGTCGTCCGCGCCCGGAGATTTGCAACATAAAATTTATTTCCGAAACTATTAACAGCAGGCGTGCTGACCATCCTGCGCGTACACTTTTGTAAGACTGATCTCCAGTCGGGGGCAGGCAGCCTCAGCAACAACAAGAGACGACGGTGAAATTACAGTCGGCCTGCCAAAATACGGTTGGCGATGGAGCACCACCGATGAGTCCGCCCGGGCTAATATCGTGTATGTGTGTATAATCGGCCGATGGTCGGTGCCTCTTTTCAGCAACCTTTTCCCCCTTTATCGTTGCTAACCTCCCTATCATGTTCCTTTAACACTAACCCCCTGTCAATATTTATTAAGAAGTTACATTTTTCATCGTACGCGAAACGCCGGACATTCACCCCATCCACAATCGTGGTTCGGCCGGCCTACGTGTTCTTTTAAGAGTCTTCGGGGCACCTCACTAAAGAAACAACGAGCAACACACAAGCTTACAAGTTCTGTAAGATCTGTGCGTAGTTACAGGTCAGCGAAAGGTGCTATAAACTGTGCATAGGTTATTGTTTAAAATATTTTGGAGATTATTAATTGTAAAAGTTTCGGTTCACAGCGCGAATTGTCTTAATGTAGGTTTGCATAATGAAGGAATTTACTCGAGAAACATTCTGGTATGTGGATAACTTATTGGAACAAGTTAAAACAAGAAAATATTTACAGATAACTTTTAATATTTAATTTAAAAGATTCTTTTAAACAGACAAAATTTGAGCTATATTTTTAATTTTTTGTTAAGGACTGGCCTCCAACAACCTCTTTGAGAACGAGCCACCACTGATCATACACTTTCAATATAAATGAACAGGACACGACTCCAGCCCATTTCGTGTTGGATGGATCGAGCGCTTGAGGCAGCAAAAGTTTAATTACCAATAATTAGTGCCGGAGATCGGCGCGACACGTAACGACTTTGATTTCCAATTCTAAGCAGCCTACACACACAGGCCAAGATTAAGAAGAAACAAGAGTGGCGAAGCCAAGTGAACAGGGGAAGAAGAAGAAAAAAAAGGAAAACGTGGAGATCCTCAGATCCACAACATCACTCGGAAAAGTAAATGTATCATCCTCCTGCGACTACAGTCTACAAAACGGCTACGTAACCGACACGTACACAGATAATTCCACAAAATAAGAAATACAAATGTAGAAAATATGCCTGAATCAGCAAGGACCAGAAAATTAATTGTGAACGACTAACATTCAATACACACTTTTATAAAAAAAATATTAAGTTTTCTAATATTACTTTAAAGCCCCTTTCTTCATTTACGCGATAAAAACTGCACCAGGTTTGTGATATAGTGACTCAAGAAATCAAACAAGATTCCAATAAATTCCAATCAATGAAGTAAATTGATAAAATAAGCAGTGCACTGTTTCTCCCGTGACTGCGATAGTGGTCCTCTCTCCTCGAAGCCAAAATATCTACTGTCCATAAAGGGCGACTAGGCACGAAGGGGGAACTCAGGAGGCCGTAGAGGGCGACACCATCGCATCAGCGAGTGAGCCCACATAGCGGAAGCACATAAAGTTGCGCCATTAATTAGAACGTTTCTCGGGCAGAGATAACGAAAACGAGATCGCACGTTGGCGGAGGGCGCGAGAGAACGAAATAGATGAAGCAGAAAAAAAGAGAACGAAACGAAAGAGAAGAAAAAAATGTGGAGAAACGACGAAGCAAATACATCAAAAACAAACAGGGCGACGGGAACACGACGACGATACAGTGTTGTGTTCGAACAAAAAGAGAAAGCAAAAAGAAGGAAATGAACGAAATAAATGAACGAGACTCATCCACCCGAACCGTGAATCGTACTTTTAGGTTTGTTTAGACTAGAGCTGAGGACATACCGATACGTACATGTATATACAGTGCAGGTACATTACACAAACAAATAAACATGTAACAAATTATCCGTAAAAAAGAGCAACTTGAATAGACGTGTGACGTTCATTAGACTGAACGGTTATGTTGATTTCGAGTCCATTACCATGGCTAATTCTGTTTGAGAAATATTTAGTCCATCAAAAATCGCGGGCCTACACGTGACTCGTTTATAGTAGGTGTTAAGCGCCTTAAAAAAACCATATACGAAGAATATGTAAAAGTCGCCGATGAAATGTTTAAGCTTCATTTTGTATTGTTTCTCATAGATTTTAGACACTATGTGAGGGGAACATTTTCACCAATAATCTCTCTCTAGTCCTCTCTTTACTATTGCAATATTTCACAACATAAAGGGAATAAAACGAACAAAAGAGAATAATTCTTGCATAACATTTGGCAAGTACAATGTTTGGTCATAAACTCGTAGCAGAGAAAATTTTAACGGAATTTGAAAATAGGCCTACACAATCTTCGATTTCTGTAAACAATGTCGACATTTACAATTTGCTTCACGGTGTTCACCAACATAATCAAATGTTGAGAGCGCAAATTTTAGGAATTCATACAAAATATTTACCGGCAACATGGTACTTATGATGTAAATATTTTAATTGAGCAAAACTCAATGAGTAGATATGTAGATAACAAATATGTTAAACATATCATTGATATAAGCCACGCTATATCTATAATGCCCGGCCTGTCCTCGAGACTGTATCAAATGCTTGTGGAAAAATAAATCCTTGAAATTACAAGTGAAAATAACTTATTTCGATTGGTCCACACACTGATCGCAATATCTTTTGTACCATAACGGCATATATTCATGTAGTGTGGTGGGTCTCAGGTCGGTAAGCCGAGCAACCCAATCACAAGAACAGGCGCCAGACACATCACTCGGCTCGATCTTACTCCTTTCTCCATTCACACGGGCATCACTACCGTCCACCCATTGGTCTACAAAGTATATCCCAAGCCTATAGAAGCTGCATTCTGGATAGAGCTTTTGCATCACGAGCGCCCGCCCGTTCCAATCTATTTCCGTTTGGCGCCGGCGACGCGCGCAGCACTCCGCCATTGTTGGAGGCGTCACCCCTACATACACACACGGCTTTCGTTCGACCAGGACGGGTGGCAAGCAACGGGGACGTCGTCTCCTGAGAACAACGACCAAACCCGACCCACTGTCGCGTACGAAACTCTGCTTGGTAACCCGAAAAGCTGCAAATTGAATGAAAATAACACCGACTCAAGGCGAATGGGACTGTATGCGAGATTGAAGGAATCTGGTCACAGGAGGCCAGCGAGAAATCAATAGAAATGGCGTGGGTGGGGGATGGAACAACTCCGCAGTCATTCCGTCACACCGAAGTCAAACGCCGTATATATTATCTGTACGTGAGCTATGTCTCAGTGTGTCCATGTGGGTGCATGGACATATACAACAGTATATACATGTGGAGTGAACACGTCGGTATAAGACCGAGTGCAGAAGGGGCGCCCCATTCATCGAATCGCAATGAACTGCCGCAACCCAATTACGACGTCGCCGACGAACGCAATTAATAACCGAGAAGAGTTTGGCGCGGCCGCCGCCAGGGGCGGGACGCTCGAGTGCGGAGAGATTGGGTGGGGCACATCTTGAAGTCTGGTCAACCCATACGGAAGAACACACAAATCAACACCAGAAAATAAAAGCCTTCATTCTTTTATCAGAGAAATGGAAACCAATTTTGCTTCTTGGTGCACAAATATAGATCACATATGTGACAACGACGGAGATGAGCCCGACATATCTTAAATATAGTTTATTTAGTTCAGTTTCAAAAACTATAAGAATATATCCCTATAGCTGACTTGTGGCTCGGCGGCGAAAGAAAGGTAAAAGGATGAAGCACGCATAGAATGTTTTTCTACCTGCTCGATTTTAGTATTACAAAACAAAAAAGGCCGGGAAGAAGGATGCAGGGATAGCGCAGTGGTGAGAATTTGGCGCGAAGCCTAGTTATTTTGCTAACACTACAATAACACGTACAGTTGAATTGATGAAGATATTTCAATTTAGTCTACAAACCTTTGGGACAAGCTGGATAACCACTAAAATGGGTTCAAATAAAATAAAACGATCCATAGTCGTGCATCTTGAAACAATACTTCGTGATCTTCAGTTAAGGAGGTCCGCCAGAGCCTTCCTATCCGTGAAGTATTTTGTCGCACCACGGATTTGATAACCACTGTTACGTGGTGTTGGATGGGGCGACGCGTCAACATATTCCTAATTTATTATTAGCTGCAGCCCCGCACGCCCCGGCTGCCGCTGCTGCGGCATCAAACAACAACAACAACGACGACGCTGTTGCCGAGCATCGACTCGGAAAAATTCTCCGGGCGCCTGCAGCGCCACTGAATGACGGCGCGAGAAGTGAGAGGTCAATTTTAATGTTCATTAAGGGGGCGCTGGCCTCGGCGGAACCAGCTGTCACGTTAGGCGCCCGCCCACAAAGGGGAGGCGCTTTCAGGGTTTTATGTGCACCGGGAATAGACACAAGATTCCATCATTATTCCACACCAACCCCGCTACAATCCCAGGTTCCTCCTCACCCCTCTCGGAGACGCACACACTGGCGAAAATCAGGACATGGTAGAATAATTAATTCGTTGATGCTTGCAGTCACAGAACACTCAGAAATGAAAATCCTTTTTACAACATAATTAATTCTGAATTCCTTAATTCAACAATTCAAACCTAACTGTCAATTATGCTCACTAAAATTTGTCTTTCAGTGAGCGCTTCATTTAGCTTAAAAGATAAAAATGTTCTTGAAATCACCCTTAAATAAAAATACGATAATCATTCGTTCAACTTCATGAGTTTTGTGATTTTTTAGGACAGCCCGAGTTCTCAAGGTGTATGTTTGAGTGAAACTAAACCAATTGCGCCTCAGTGCTTGAGAAATTTGGGTAAGAGATACGACCACACATTTTCTAGAGAGAAATTTTGAGTAAACAGCAATTACGCCAACGCGGTAGGCGATCCACAACAACAGTCTATTTGTGATAGACCCCCGGCCTTGTGGGTACATATTTTAATTGATGAGCAGATTACATATTTGTAGCCCTTTACAACGCTAATGCCATCAGAGTACCATGTGCATACAATACTGCAGATGATTCAATTCAATGGAGTCGCTGAGTGTCTACCAGTTACATATCTTTGGTACTTTCCAATGAAATCTGGGCGTGGGTCTTTCTCGAAGAATAAGCATAAAAAACGAATTTCCACCTACGCTGTAGCCTACAGAAGCATAAACCGGTATGGTGTTTATGATGGATGATCCTTGTTCGTCGTGTGCCCTGAAAAATCTGCTTTGTTGTTTATTCGAAGGACACGCACAAGATAAAAAAAAAGAAAAAACAATAAGAACGCCCACGTCCTACAACGACCGCAAAGTGACACCTGCGAATTGTTATAGAATAGGGAGATCGTGTAGGCAAATGACAAAACACACGATTGTCTGGACAACTGACATTTTTATACATTTTGTTCATTCTCCCTTTTTGTCAAAACAAATTTGGTCATGTTTATGCACTCAGAACATGAGCCATTGTGACGCAAAAAGAAAAAAAGGAAAGTTGAATTTGCATGTTATTCAGTGCACTCCCATATTATTCATGTGTGCTGGGTAAATTTATGAGTCACTTTACTCGCAAGTGACATGACTAACGTTCGGTTAGACATGCGCATAATTTACAAAAAGCCATTAGAGAGCTAGCCTTAAAGTTACCAGTTAAGGATGACCACTTGTGGATATTATACATTTGCCACATTAATCATCCATCCATATTCATATTTCCGCGAAAGTAAAGGCGCCGTTTAATCCATGAAGATAAAAACGTATGGCAACTTTCCAAAAAAAAAAAAAAAAACTCGTCGTAAGCCCGGTCGAAGGTGTTTTTCTCACGTTTGGTCATAGTCTTACAAGCGCTTGTTCTTTGTCGTCGTCTGTCGACGCAATACACTTTGTTTCAGCGTAACCCGACCAAATTGAATGACTATATGCCTAATAGATAAAGACTGCCACCGCTTCTTGGTCTCTCACTCGCACTCCCCCGCCCCCGCCCCCTCCACCACACCACCATTCTCGTTTCGACGACGTCCGCTCACAAGAATAAAAGCGCTTTTCCAGCAGGCATTTCACCGACAAACAACGGCCATTATCTCTCGATCCAAACATCCCCCCACCATCACCACGGCGACTGATACAGATTCCACCAGGAGCACACCTAGAGACGTTATACCCATATAGCACCTCCACCGTGTCCGAATCCATCTCCCTCCCAACCCAAATCCCAGGCACTTTTCCCACCCACCTGTCGAGACACCCTTCCCCGCCCCGCCCTTCACCCAACTCGCCTCCATCTTACACGCAGATACTGACGCTTGTCCCTCAGTTGGCACACCCGTTTCCCCCCCCCCATCTGCACCCCAACGTACAGCTTGCTCTATCTTTGGGTACGATGGACCATAAAGTGAATCTCATTTGCTGCTTGTAGGTTTCTTTATGGGATGATTTTCCAGCCCAGTGGCTACAAAAATCTAGTTTCGTGCTTCTTACTATCGAATTCGCGAGAAAAATCCATCAGATATCTTCGGAAAAGGCATAATACCCGCCACCCGCGCGACTACTAAACTTATGTTCGCGACCGACAAAGGTCGGAAGGGTGGCGCCATCTGTGGGCAGAAGACGACAGCAAACCGCCTCCTAACATTCAATGAGATCTAAGGCTAGATTGTTCGGCCAGTCAAGGTAAGAGACACAAATATTTCGATCATTCGTAACTACAGAAAGCAGAGAAACAGTCACATCGAACAATCCTTGGGAGGAAAAAAGCATCACATCAGAGATAATCCACATTGGTCGCCCATGAAAGTACGTATACCAAATGTCATTTATCCTCAAACATCGGTGCTTAATTACTACAAAAACATTGGATCGTCATTTCTACCAACGGAATAGAGGAACACGGCATTACCATTCAGACCCCATGTAATCTCCAATATCGGGTTGCAGAAATATGGCTTGCGCTTCTTAACTGCAGCCAGCAACAATATCGCTTTCGAAGTGTGCAGAGCCAACCAATCTCCCACCCTCTTTCCGTGTATCCATCGCGGGCATGCGGGGGAGGAGGTGGCACAGCGCCCCCTATATAATATATCGTGTCATATATCGGAAACTGAATATACGCCGAACACGCGTAAGACGAACTCCAAATGTGTGCCCGTTATCCAGTCTTACCTTTCCATATACATGTATCTCGCCTATAGATAAATGTACAGCACACCCTCGTATATATATTCGATGCATAGACCCCCGATACCCGAGTTTCAATGTCCGCTTCCACGCATATAGGCCTGATCCTGTGTGTGTGCATGTGCGTACGCAGTTTGCACACAATATATCCGCGAAAACACAAAGGGATACGCGGAACAACCATTAAAGATGTATATAGCATTTTTAACAAGAAAACTTGAAATTTACATTATGCTAGGCTGACTCGGTTTGAAAATTGAGAAGTTTTGAGAAATATGACAATGGTTTCGGGTTACGAACCGGCGGAGAAATTATAATGTAACGTCTATACGAGAATCGAGACGCTGTATATATGAACACATATAGAATATACATGTATATACTGAAGACTTACGGGTGAGCTATGCAGTATGCAGGCTTCCGTTATTGGGCCAGTACTGTACAAACACATATTACGTGAATCTCAGCCAAATAGCCGGTAGAGCATCGACTCGGATTCAAATTTGATCCTCTGTACATGTACCATCGACGTACGTGCTGTGCAGATAAATGCTGGCAATAGATCTACCAAAAATACCTTTTTATTTCAAAAATAGTAAAACTAGAGTTTCGAATGGAGCTTGAATTTTCGAATAAAAGTTTACGGTTCAACTTGAACGCCAAAATCGTAAATACACATGCGTAAAAATGTTCTCTAAATATGATTAGTAACTACCGAAACAATTGTCAACAAAGCAAGGAAATATGTGGAACCAAAAATAAAAGACAATTTCAGAAATTAATGCATATCCGTATATACATATTCAGTATTTGTATTCACTCCACTTGGCAGAAACGAGCTAAAGGGTTCTAGGAAGCTAATGCGATGTCCTGAAACCAGATAGGCCATCGTGACATTATTTTCACAGCGCAGTTACAACGACGACGCCACATATAATAAGATACATCGGATTCGGTTTCCGATACCGAGAATATCGAACGAGACAAGTAGTGAGAATTGAAAGTGGGGAAAAGAACGAGTTACGGATGAAGAATTCTACACGTGTATCCTCGATCGTTTCAGAGTGCAATAAAAAGTACGCCAAAAGGATTGCACTCGCCTTCCATTGGAGGACAGAAAGTAAGATATGTAAAATAGGCTGCTCCACAAAAACGGGAATAATCAATAATTGTACAGCTCAATGATGTAATTTTGCAACAAATATACTACAATCATGTCCTTAAATTCTCAGAGAAAAGAAAAACATTAAAAACTAATCAAAATGTCGACGTAATTGTAAATCGAAGTACAATGAGGGCTAACGACCACCGAGCTGGCGATACTCGGAAATGTACAAAACGATAGAAGCTTGAAAACACCCTATATGTCACACCCACACTTTCGTCGTCGTTTCGTGGGATCTTTCGGAAACAGAATGCAGATTGCTGCTAGCCGGAAAATTGGTCACAAAATTTATAATTTCGTTGCCAATATGAAGTAAACAGAGTTCGATTTTGACTTTTTAACAAATGTGTTGGCAAACTGACTTGAACAAAAACTCATCATGCACTTAAAACGAAATCGCTTTATCGGTCGGTTTCGATTGGTCACTTCGAAATGCTGCAATTGGTCTCAGGAGGAAATACTGTGACTGTACAACAAATGCCTCCTGAAAGAGATGAGAAGGGAAGATCGCGAAAAGCAGGGGGGACGGTGGTAAAAAAACGACAAGAAAGCGAGGGGGAGTGTTGACGGATCACGGAAACACGACGATTTCAATAGTTTGGGATGCGCCGGATTCCGATAGATATTGAGACGTCGCCGCATTTCCCCACCCTCACATTTCTACCCTTACCTCCCAATCCATGAATACACTGTGTATGTATCTGCAGCAGGAGAAAAAAATCGTACTTCGTTGTTGTCATCCCGACATTGCATCCCACACGTTCACGCTCGTACACAAATAACGGCGCTGGGGCGACGAGCGAGTGATGATGGGGGGAAAAAACGAATGGAATGCGGGAGGCAGGCAACAGACATGGACCGAAGAGAGGGTGCGTCGGAAATCCTGAACGCTCTCCCCTCCATCTTTATTCTGTCAGCTAGCACGATCTCTACCGGTGGTGCGAGACGAGCCCACATTGGTGCCGAAACCACCACCAATAGCAGCGACCAACATGGACTATATATCCTCCCAAGATCCCTCGATCACAGTGGCGGGCAAAAAACTGAGCCTGAGCTGCCCCCAATTGTTGGCAATCACAAACTACTCCAAAGCTGTACATGGTTGCTCGCCTCACTGAAACACCGCATGTGTATTTCGCGTTACGATGCAACTCCAGTCTCGCGTGAGTTTGGGATGTCTCGGCTCGGATATATCTGGTCACACTGCTCAACAATGGGCACGGATGAGACAGCGCTGCCCGAAATAGGAACACGTCTGAGTTATAACGTCAAAAAACTAGTGACAACAACAACCCGGTGTCCTCCATCAATGGAAGATGCATGAAAAGAAGATGGGAGGGGGGTGGGAGAGAGAGACAACAACAAAATCGAACGATTTGACGGGAGGGGGACTTCAGAAAAGGTGCAGTAGCGGAAGGAAGTCTCGAGGGGAGAGAAAAGGCAGAAGACACTGGGCAATAGTGATGAAAAGGCCGGAAATGGACCTACGAAATGTCGACGAACGCAGTCATTTGGAAATGGGCAAAAGCAACGCGTGGCAAGAAAGAATCTTACGGAGGAAATCTAAACATTTTATAGTCTTTCTCTGAAACTATAAAAATCCGAATATTTGAAAGTATGGTAAATATAAAGGAAAACCGTTACTATTTTAATGAAAAGCTACTAAAATCGTGTATGCCAAGAAAGAGACAACAACGTCATCACGAGCAATAATAAACAAATATTCATGCAATTCAGAAATGCGCAGACACAATTTTAACTTTACAACGCTACTTCAACAAAATAAATAGTAGACAAATTATCACAAAATGGCAAACACGGTTTGGCCAAAAGGCGAAAACCGACCGGAATATAGTTATTGATAGAACTATTGGGAGGAGACAAAACGCCAAGAAAAACAACCTACGACACAGCACGTAAGGCCATTTCGCAGTGGCGAAAAAAAATATGGCGCTAGAGGGTTGGCGAAAATGCAGAAGAATTTGTATTCTGGGCACGCAACCGAATACAGCGCAATATAAGCTGTTGGCCAGCAGCATCCGTAAAAACCATCCACCTCTTATACAGTTAGAAACAGCAGCCTTCCCGGGGAGCTCGTCTCCAGCCCCCCCCCCCTCACAACCCCCCATCCCGGACTGCAGCCCCATATCGTCGATCGACTCCCGATAAATCCTCTCCGATCGCTCCTAAAGCTCCAATTCCGCTTAAATCGGCCGCAAAACTAATTTACGTTGTTCATAAAACCCCAACCCCTTGCATGCATAGAAGCTTATGCGAGGAGATTCTTTCTACGATATTGCTGCTCCCGCCTCCTGGGACCCTCGGTCTATTTTACGTGTGACTTGCTGGCTGAATGCTGTCTCTAGAAATCCGTGCAAAAACAACACCGTATAAAGAAAATATAGAATTTCAGACATTTTTTGTCTTATGAGAATCTCAAAAACCAGAGGTAAATAATTTGTATCAAATTTACAAATTTAAAACACAACATTCTCCTAAATTGAAAACTTGAGTTAAAAAAAACACATTTTTATTGGTCGTACTCTCGGTCGTTTCTCAGAGTATATTTTTCTTGGTCGACAACAAAAATGTCTTAAATTTAATATCCTGTTTTCACAGTAAACGACGACGCGATTACGATCGCGTCTAAATGACCATACCCACCCACGTCAACAGATTAACAATCTTAACTTAAAAACTCCAATTATGGCAAAACAATTCGCTCTTCGAGTGACATAAGGGGGTTCTAGAGACATGGTCCGCATGGAACCAATCTCTCAACATTTGGTTTCAAATGGCGTCGGCAGGGGTCCTTTGCCAGTCGCTAGCCAATTTGGTCAAAGCCAAGGTGTCAACTTAAACGAAGAACAAAGCTGCAAAAACTGCATGGCCGGCAACACTATCATTGTCTGAAGAACAGGTTGTCGCATGGGTGTCAAAAAATATTTCTATTTTTTTCTTTCTTCAATTTTTTTCAGCCTAACCCGACTGGATGTGGGTACAGGTCTCATGAGAATATATCTACTCGTATGTGGTTGCCAATAGAAATACACAGGCCCCAGATATGTGCCGACCGGCCCGTATATTGGGGCGAGGGGGTTAAAATAATTGCGGCTAATGGCTGTCCGTCGCCGATTCGTCAGGGGGTGGGGCTTAACTTTGCACCCCCGCAAGATTTTATGATGTCATTTTCCGACATGCTGGTTGCTGGGAGGTTCCAGTCGTAACATCTAACCTCCGCATTGCTCAGACCCCGATGTCCGAACGGCACGCGATCTCTTTCAGTCGACTGCCTGTTCAAATACGAGTTCAGGCAAACGTCATTTTGTTGCTACGCTTGTGTTTGTATGTTTGGCTGGGATTTTTTTTTTTTTGCGCCAGGTCGTCTCAATTTGTCCAGGCCGTCTAGACGAAAAATGTTAGTACCATATCGAACATCGATTGAATTACTGGTTTTGAAACTACTCGTTTGTACGCGAAGTCGCCACTATTTGTTTCTCAGGCAGTCTAGACGAAAAAATTGAATGTTAAGGAACATCGAACTGGTATTGAAACTAACCATTTGCACAGTCGCAATCTTTTCTTGATACTTTATCTAGTCATTAATTTCCTATTGCAAATAAATCGCGAACATCTCTTCATAAGTCGACGTTTCACTCTTGACATATCACTTTCAGTAATTCCAGGGTTGATCGAGAAAAAATTAAGATAATGTTGAAAACAATAAAAAAATAGAAAATCTTACTGAACTCACCCCACAAAGAGAAAATTGAACAGTACATCACTGGCATTTAATAATAATTTTACTTTTATAATTCCACTGCACACAAAATAGTTTATTTGTTTGGCGTCATCTTCAGGTAGAACTCTACTTTCACATTCTATAAATTCATTTAGTTTGTTCGGATTCGTTTTAAAAAGATGTCCTTACTTTTTCGAAACGCATGAACAACAATGTTTTCAAGGTTTCCAGATCATGCTGCGCAACACTAAAACAAAGACCATTTCTTTCGAATGTAGGACAACTGTCTTGCATCTCATTTCATTAGCGCTTTTCCTTCTAGCCAACCGACTAAAAAAATTGGGTTAGAAGAAGACCCCCCGGTGCCACGCGGTAACCCAATTTCCACCCCAGTACTAATTTGAATTAAACAAACCGTGCCAAGTTCGTTTGTCGAAAATCGACATAATTGAATTAAGTTAATTGGGACACCGTTCAATTGAGGTTGTGTTGTGTTTTGGATAAGGAAAGCCCCAGTGTTAAATTACAAAAGAGAAAGAGAGAAAGAAGGATTTTTTCCCAGCTTTGTTTCATTCGATTCCCCCTTTCACTTTCCTACGGAGCAGGTAAAACCGTTGAGCGAATGATAACAAAAGCGGCACACAAAAACGATTAGAGATGGTGGTCGATGCTCCCCCTAGTGCTTACAGGGCTAAAGCGGCGCTTGGCGATGGATGTGTGCTGGCGGACCATTAACCGAATTGCAATACGCATAAGTGGAATTTTATGGACGACACAGGTTACTGTCTATAGTATATTATATGCAGGAAGAATGTGGGGGAGGTCTACATCTCGCCGTGGCACGGCAGGGGGCGGGCACACGGGGTAAATGTACTTTTGGCGCATAAATACCCCTCGATTCCCCTCCAGCACACATTCAGCCTAACTCTACGATCAGTTGAGGGCCCCTCAAGGACTTCGGGGGTCATCGCTAGGGACATAGTTTGCCTGACCGGTCAGAACTGGACTTAACAATATAATAGACGAGACGTGACACCGGACTGCACCAACGCCTTCTGGTGAGCGTGTATCGCTAAATCGACGAGAACAGTAATAATATTAAACTGATGCGTGGCAGCACTGAGACACTTTTCGCACTTCGCATTATCTCTAGATAGCACACTGTTATCGCACTGTTATCGTTCATGATGCTTCCCAGTTCCGCAATACATGTTTATCCGCAAGTGCACAAGAGGCGATATACATAAATAAAAATGGTAAAATTGCTACAACAATAAGTACTACAAACAGAAACAGTTAATGCTTTTTTCACTTACGTCCAAGAAATAGTATCGGCACATGGGCTTGTAGGCGTTGGTCCCGCACACCAGAATGTGGGTGTTATTGGTCTTGGCCAGGACTCGGATGTAGTTTTGGCAGTCATCCTACAATGGAGAGAAGGGTAAGAAAAATAAATGACGTTAGTCCAACATAATTCTCATCTGCGCATTGCACACACAAGCACACACACTACAACATTGCTGTAGGTTAAAACACCCCCGTTTCGCTACCAATTCATCATCGTCATCTTTCCCGCCGTCACCCCCGCACCCAACTCTTACCCACTTTCCTCCCTCTGGCGAAAGCAACTGAAAACACTAATTAATCACGGTCCTTGCAGTGGGCGTATTCAAACGTGCCCAATATATCATAAACTGTATTTTTTACATGGTGGCGTTTGTGAAGAGATAGATATATCTGTTGTGATGTAGCACACAACAGGGGAAATCCCTAAAACACCGAACAAGACTGAAGGATTAACGAATAATTCACATTGAAACTGCAGGAGAAAAATACTTTTTAATCCGTCAATGATGCAACTCCTTTGTTCAATTTTCGCAATGTTCCAAGAATTTTTAGAACTTCCCTCCCACCCCCATTCTAAGCGAAACTGGCCGAGATGAAGCGTCAACGTGTAGAAACAATATAAGAGTTCAGATGGAGAAGGGGAGAATAAAAATCTGGCATGGTTGGCTCCGAAGAATAACAGTCAGCAAGAGGGGAAAACCTCAGCCGCCGCAAATGAGAGCCGCTGCCCCCGCTAAAAACTGATAGCCAGCAATCACACACAGCACACCAACTACGGGGGAAAGCCTGTCAGCGATTTGCTGCCCCCTACAAAAACAGAGCCGCGTCTTCTTGACGCACATTGCTCAAACTTTGTTGCTCGATCGACCAAGTCAAAAAAGCAGAGAGAAAAAAGCTCCTTGTGATACGATATTATTTCAGCCTAAGACCGAAAAATACGCGACACGCGTCGGGACGGTCGCAATGCCGTCACAACGAAAAAAGATTTTGTATTTGCACCTTTAGAAACACGTACATAGACCACACGAACGGGTGCTTAACTGCTTGATAACAGTTGAAACTATATGCCCGAAATTTATATACCATAAAAATCAGTAATTCCTTAGCTTCTCTGCTTTCTCGCAAGACATTTACCGATACAACAACTCTTTTATAATTTTAGAAAAAGGAAAGCAATATTATTCTGTAACGTCCGGTTACTTGATTATAGAACCGCTGCTGCCTAAACTACTATAATTGACGAAATGCTGTTCAACATCATCGGCGCTGCGAGCTCTTCAATATCGTGTGAATAATAACATTCAACAAAATGTAGATCAGGCGAACGGATCCAGTCGTCGGATGTGACGACACAGCGGGGCCAAGCAAGTGCGCGCGACTGTACCAAACGTTATTATATGATCAATAAGAAAGAGGGGACAAAAAAGAAAAAGTCGGCCGCGCAGCTGCCACCGCTGCTGCCGGTGATGATGCCGGACAATAAAGAACGTCGAGGATTTGGCGGGGTCACGCGCGAAAAACGCGGGCGGCTCCACGGGGAATATAGGCATATCTATAGCTGTCGTTCTGTGACGCTGCTGCTGCAAGCCAGAATTTCTACGCCGGGCACCGTCATAAGGGAAAGGGGTACACGTATACGGGCGTAGGCTCTCTTGGTGGTGGTGGTCTCTTCGCGACAAAAAAGATCGTTAGTTGGTCAGCGAATCGTGACAAACGCTCGCCGCGTCACAACCAATGGCAGACGAAATGGCGAGAGGCGATGCGATGGAAGAGAGAGAGAGAGGTGGAGATGGCACCACGTTGCGCTAATGAGGAATTACTGCCAAGAAAATAGATCGGGACGAGTGTGGCTATTACGATTTGCTGGCCACAAAAAAATAATAATAGGCCGAACGTCATTTCATCTTTTTGTGGGGGGAGGGAGAGGAGGGGCGTGCGAAAAGCAAGACAGGAAATTGATTAATTGCCAAAATTGGATGATCTATGGCAACAGTTTATGTCTGATACAGAGCGGATCTTCGGATTTGAAACAGCAATGGTTCTTCGGATGCAAGACAGATTTGATCTCAATCGACAATTGATTTCTTAGCAGTAAAAATAATATAACGGTGAGCTTGGGCGCACTAGAAAATAAATCGTGACGAAAATATGTCCATCTTCAAGGAGATTGTCAGAGTAAAGCAATTAAAAATAAGCGGTTGAATAATAAAATGCAAAGAAAGTGTGCCGGTCACATTCAAGACGTCATATCCCGTGACTTGTAGTTAAGCAGATGAATATTCGTTTACAGGCAGGCAAAGAATTAGAGAAACTAAAACTAACCGAACAAACAAATTTCGACAAAATGGAGTTTCTTATTTTATTTATTTCCAATCAATTATAGTCAACCGCACAACAGGCGTTCTGTACCCCTCATGGTGCTTAGACACAGTGCGAGGGGCACGCCTAGTACCACGGAATCGAAATTTTCGAGAACCCGCGCCGGAAATCGAACCCGGGACCGCCGAACCACAATAAGCACATTGGATAAGCTTAATAAATGGAATAAATATCATATTATTTGGAATAAAAGTGAAAATTTGCGAAGAGAAACTCTTATAAGTGGACGAGCTTTTTTTGGCACGTACACGTATGTTGGTACATTGCGGGCCGCCCCCGCGCCACTTCTTCGGATAGCAAAGAAGCCGAGGCCGCCATCACCACCACCAACCGCCACCAATCGAAAACGATAAAGGCACGTGCTCGCAGGCACGCGACGCAGCGCAGGAGCAGACAAAAGGAACGCACGACGACGAGAGAGAGCGAGTCGAAAAAGAAGGCGGAAAAGCTGCGAATTGTAGAGAAAAGTGTCGAAGGCAGCAGGCAGCGCCAAACCACCCCCATCCTCATCCTCCACTACACCATCTACCCACCATCACCACCACCACCACCACCCATCTCTCTTTGAACAGGCAGTCGTGTCGGTGCTGCAACACAGAAAGTCGCGCGTGCGCCAAGATGGTCGTATAGACTTTTGAAAGCGAGAGGCGGAGAAATCCACGTCTCACCCACCGACCACCACCACCACCCGCACCTCCACCAACCTCCAAACCATTTTCACAGAATAACTATTCAAGAATAAAACGTGCATTTCACATCGTCCGCCTTTTCCCCCCACCACCACCACATATCCCCTACCACCAGCACCACCACCCCACAGTGGCCCCCGCCCTCTACAAACGCGCGCCTGCACGACGATGGGCCACCCGCCAGCCTATCTGGCACCGAAATCCCCAACGAGGATAAGATTTTTATACGCTTCACCAGTTATGGCCGCGCGCTCATAAACCGAGCGTGCGCCAACGTAACGTTTTTCTCTCGCTCATCATTGAGACCACCCACCCACGCCCGATAGATAGCGCCTTGGCGAGAGACCGCGTCAACGCCAAACGCGCGAGAAACAAAAATGATGACATGCCGCTGAATATCGAGTCCATCGTTTGAGCATGTCCGGCGTTCTCTCCGAAACTCTCCGCAACAACATCATTGGCTAACTTGGGGACAATTCTGCAAGGATATGAGAATCGTGCGGCCACTTTTCACGATATTAAATATCGACATGCAGACGAAATAAAATATTAAAGAAGGCGTGATCATTGTTGATCAGGCGGTCTCAAGAGGTTCTAAATCCACGCAACGGCGAAGGGCAGACAAGGCGGGGCGAAGACGAACTGCGACCGCCAAAGACGAAAAAAGCAAAATGATAAAAAGATGAAAACTATCACTTTTTCCTTCCATTTCGGTTTGCTGCTGCTGCTTCAGTTTTTTTTTGCCCCTTTTTCTCGTTCAGCAAAACGTCATTACAAAAGATCGGTCATCAAGTTAGCCAAAAAGTGATCAATCTACCGCCGCTCTGGGAAGGTCGGTGGGAGAGGAAGGAGAGCCAGCAGGGATCACAGATGGATGGGATAAGGAGGAGGATTGAAGGAAAGGGAGAGTCCAGTATAAAGAAACACCGGGGGGCGGCAGGAGGAAGGGACTTCTGATATGCTCACACATACCGGCGAGGGCTGTACAGTATGTCTGTTGAGAGATAGTCAAGAGATGGGGGAATCAAAGACGGGGAATAAAAGAAAAGAAAAATAGGGGTAGCAAAATGGGTGGTCGCAAGAGAGGCTAGGGTTAAAATGTTGCTCTATTCTCCCTTCTTCTCCCCTCCCATACCCCTATTCTCCCTCTAGAGGACAATCGGGTCGTGAGAAACGAAAATCGAAATGGCCATCGACTCGGCGCATGCGCGTAGGCGGGCGAATAACAACATTCTGTTATGGGGCGAAGCGAAGTTAATCTTTAGATGGATCAAACTAAGGAATGGGGAAATGTCTTATCAGGTTTATTAGATTTTGTGCATTTTCTTTAAATGACAAGATCATTACAGTAGCAGAAACTATGAGTTTGCAATTAATTTTGAGTATTTCTAAAATCGAATCGACAAAGTGTTTTCATTTATGGCGTCACTGGTAATGAGCATCATCGGGACCGGATTCAAGAAAAATATTTGCTCAATCGATTTCATACATTGCAAGCAAACTGTACATCTGAACCCCGTCTATTTGCGTGCGTATAAACACAATGAATACAAATTAGAGACGTAAAGCGTTCGCACAGCACGACTGAAACAGGAACTGAACATCGCAACCGATGAAAAAACTAAGGCAGGATTCCATAAGGTGAAAGCAGCAAAAGCACCTATGCACTGAAGCAAAAAAAACATATATTTCATCAACATCTGAAAAATACGAGTATACAATGAAGGAGGAAAAGTTCACAGTGACTTTTTCGAATTCGACTTGAACCAAGAGATCGTGGTGCCCCCAAGTGGCTTACGAGCATTTGGAGCTTGCCCTGAGTATGGTGAACCACCCAAGGCAGCGATAACTGAAACCAAATATCGCACATTTCTGTACCAGGCCAAAAGATACATGAAAACGCCATCTAGTGAAATAATACAACGCTCGAAATGAGCTCAGCCTCTGCAATGTGAATTGCCCTTGTCATACGTCCAATCAAGAGATGCGGTTTTGCATATACTCACGATATCAGGCAATTCTGAAACCTAGCATCTACATCTGGCACGTAACCAGAGGGTCTCTCGGCCTCGTTAAACAATAGGCGCTGGAATCGTGCAACATCCCCTCCCCCGTAGACAAAGCAATAACAGCAGTTGATCTATACAGCCGCGTAAACGAGAGTGCTGTTGCCACTTGGGCGATGCTGCTGCGCTAACGTTAATTGCATGCGAGAATGCAAATTCGCGGGGATCTAAACATGGGGGGGGGCGGTAGGCTGAAGCGGAAGGTGGGGCGCAGACAGTTAACGAGAGACGCAACAGCAGCAGCAGCAGCAGCACCACCGTCGGCATAGGCAGTGAAGACAACAACACTCGTTGTTGGAGCAATCGTCAGTATTATTACACCCGCGCCTCCCCGCGCTCCGCAGAAGAGACGAGAGCAAATAATTTCGAAATTCAATTCGATCATTCAATTTATTTTGTTTACGCATTTACCCCCCATTTTCTAGACCCGCAGATCCGCTCATGGTGGCAGGGGCGATGCACTAGTGCGCAAATGCTCAGCAATAACAGCGCCCCGAGCCAACTGGGTTTCAAGTTTGCACAGGCGCGTTCTGAAGGTAACCAAATTAACCTGACCCCCCACATAAAGAATATGTACATAAAGAATATATACATATGATGTACTGAATATGGTTGTGGCAAATACGAAGGAAATTCCACAAATAAGTACTTCACAAATGTTATTAAGAATCCAATGAATTGTCAATTGCTGCAGCATCTCCGAAAAAATTAAATTGTAATTGGCATTTCATTTTTCAATTCAGCAGCGCATCGAATCAAATAAAAAGCAATCATACAAGAGATTATTAATCAAAATAATTCTCTGCGGTTTCAATTCTCATCTGTAGACGAAATGGCTTCCTGGTACAGATTTGTACAAAAAATTTAATTATCAGGTTAGCCTAATTTTACATTCGAATATTCTTCATTATTTGCATCTGGGAGCACACATGCACAAGAGGGGTAGAGGTCCGCCAGCTCCGACCGACCCTGAAGTCAGTGCATCGCCCTTTATCTCCCTCCCCCACTCTCCCAAATTCGATTCCCGCACACCAAATACAAAAATTGGTTAGAAAAAGGTTCAAATAAAATTTCTTATTGAAACGAAGCAGACGCATATATATACACAAAAAAACATTTTTTTTTGTTCCAACACACTAGCTTTGTCGAACAATTTGAATAAAAATTTCAAAATATGGAATAGGAAATCGCTGCGAGGAACCGAAAAAAGAAGGTTAGAAAAGTAATATGACCATTAGGGCGTAATGCATGGGTAATTTTTGGCGCATAGGCCTGGGACTTCTCATCGGCGCGATGCGCGTTGCCTCCTGGAACCCCATACACATTACAAGGCACTTCGAAGTAGGCAACTGCCTAGCGTTCCGGAGTACATTGAGGAGGTTACGTAATATCATGGCGGCATTGTAGCACACTTCCAAGTTTATATCGGCTATTTTAATCATTCGCCTTGTAGGTACGCATAAATATAAGTTCCAACAATTTAATAAAAGACAACCAGAAAAAGCTTAGATAAAATCACGAGGATATACCATATTGTTTTACAAATGATTTTACATTGTTCAGCAGTTTCTTAATTTTCAGTTAGCCTTCTTAAATATCGGCTCGTAGTTTGGTTTCATCAGACAGGGTTCGAATGGAATTATGATGGGTATCTGCAAAATCTAACAAAAGAATATCCAAAAAACCAGCAAAATTTCCGGTCGCGATAAAGATGCTAGGTGTTCAGGTCTCCGGAAGTGAAAAGTAAAACAAGTGGCAAGAGCCGAAAGCGAGAGAGAAAAGTATATTTTCGCATCGCGTTCAATATTAGGTGTTCGCCAAGCGAGACCGCCGCCGCGCCACTCGCGACTTTCTTTCGCGGTTAACGCTCTTTCTTGGAGGGAGGGATGGGGGTGGAGAGAGATAGAAATAAGACGTTGCGAGAAGGTGGCGCGAAGAAGACGCCTGCGCCGCCGTCGCAGTCTTAAGACGAGGAATACGATGAGAAAGGCGAGCGAATTGCCAGACACCTACGCTCGAGAGCAGACACAAACAACTGTTGTTATCCAATACGGCGGAGTCGATTTCTTCGAGTGAGCAAAACTATTAGTTTACATTTGAAACACGCCTATCACAGCGCAACTAACGACCGCTTCTAACAATCGTCTCGCCCGTGTGCACGCATCTCTATCTCTCTTTGTGGCGCAGTGCTGGATATCCTCCATGGATCCACCCATACGCGCATCTTGGAAATGGTAGACTGAAGACTCGCTTGACCACCGCGAGCGCTCCAAGAGATACCTTGACTAATATCAATTATGATCGATTAGTACGCGTCCTTAAAACATATTTTCCGATTGTCATATGAAATCAAATTATTGACTGGCCTGCACATTTCGAATAACAAAACTATTTCCGATCGTACTAACCAATGAATATGTTTGTTATGTGCCTCAAGTTTGGCAAAGAAACATAGACGAAAAACAGGTGAATGTTTTGGACTCTGGTCTCCGGCGGACGCAAGATGAACCGCGCCAACTTATGACGTCACCGCGCGCGTCAGAGGAGCAGAGAGTAACTCGAGGTGACGACATTGCTTCCACGGAAGCGAATATAGCCGCTTCGCGTTCCAATTTATATGGATACAAGAAAAACCGCAAGGCGTTCCAAAAATGCTTCCGAGAAAACTAAATTTGATTCTCTCTTTTTCTTTTTGTAGCGCTTTTTTTTTTGTCTCGTTAACTAGAATAAGTTGGTAAACTTTTTTCAACATTTACTTATACGTACAGTTCAGGCCATGAGGGTCGTCAAACAGACATATATTATTAGCGTCGTCTCACAGTAAATTCATAGACATTTTCCAATTTATAATTTGTGTACCTTATGAGAATAAACGAGTACAGGCACATACCGTAAATGCTTGTGCGAATGCTGATTTTTTTAATTCGTTGGATTTGTTTATCTACTCGCTATTAATTAATATTCGTAAATTGGCCATGATTTTTGTTGTTCCAATCAACTGTAGTCAACCGCACTACAGGCGTTACGCCTTAATTAAAAAATTGATATATAACTGTCGACTAACGAAAAGGCATACAGAAAAATATCCAAAAAACCAACCTTCAAATCTAAATAAAGAATAAATTAGCTTGTTAACTACGCCGATGCATTATCTTACATTTTGTTTGTTATATTTTAATATTTAGTGACGTCATATATCGAATTTATTCTTCTGCAGTTACGAGAATGCACTCCCCGGCCAAGTTTGGCTATTTTCCGCTTGATAAGTCCTGGCCTTCTACACGGTAGGCCGAATCGGCGATGCCAAGACTGCCGTGTCCGTATAACATACATTATATATGGTATATGGAGTCCAAATGCTATTTAGGAAAAGTGCCCCTTTCCATCAGCGAAATGAAATGGTGCAGTGGGCTGTGCGCAAAGGCGGCCGAGTTTAGTGTAGGTGGCGCCACTATTCATCACACCATTTTCCATCCCTTGTCCCCCATCCTCACAGTCGGGTCAGGACAAATTCAACAGCGGTGGCCACTGTTCCGAAAATTCCATATATATATATATATATGGACAAATTTATAACGAAAGAGACACGTTGCCACGCCCCACTGATCTAGCGCCACATCCATCGCTCCAGAACAAAGAAAGTATAATGGCATATTTGATTTTATAAAGCTTAGACAAGTTATTCAAATTACATGGAATCGGCGAAGCCAGACGGTTCAGTTTTCAATCCAATATATATTTTATTTTGCGTTACAGGAAAACCTACACACATATAAGTTTATTTGCAGTTATTTGCTCGCCAAACACGAATTCTCCATTTAGACTTTGTCGAGCGTTTCGAGTGGTTTTACATACGCTCAGGAAACTACGAAACTCGTGAAATCCAATTTGTCAACCAACTTTGCTGCCCACTAGTAATTCTCTTGGTTGAATCCCAATTTCCACTTAAATTTGTCACGGCAATGAACAATGTATCTGAATTAAAGATTTTTTCTCTAACATTCGATAAACGTGGACAGGATTTTTTCAGGATAACTCAGATACAAAGTTTTTCGCGAGACGACGAGGCCTAGATCAATTTCGACTTGTTTCCAATTGTTCCATAGTCAAATATGACAATGGCAATACGAAAGCAGACCTTTGCCACTCCAATTCCCCAATTTCGGGAACCCTCTTTTCGTCTTACAGTTACAACTCCTCCCCGCAACATATCTATCCGAAAGATAATTCAATTTGTTTCCCCTTGTTTCTCGAAAGAAAAACCTGGTGAATTACACCAGGCAAGTTAACAGAGATTTAATAGACGCGAATAAAACGAGGAATTGAACATTTCGCTCTCGCGGTAGGTCTACGTCGGTCACGGTTAACCCGAGTTGCGCAGACAACGACGTGATCAAAAGTGACGTAAGTAAAAGCATCAGGTTGAAGAATTGGAAGTAAGAAATAGCAGTAAAAATAATTTTGGATGTAAAAAATACTGAGGCTACATAGCAGAACATATTTTCTAAAGAGCAAAAAATGAAGAGAGATGACATATAGAAAAGGAAACTTTCAGGAACAGCCAATCGATATGAGCAGTTCGGGGAAGCAACTATCAAAGACTATTCGATGAAACTGAAGACGACATGATTTTATTTTTACTGCGAAACATAAACAACTAACGTGCGCGCAATTTGAAACACAGTCGTAAAGATAAAAATGTGATTAAATATCAATGAATTTTAAATCTGTTCAAAATGCAAAACATAATTAAAACAAAAGTCACAATACTAAATGACTAACAATTACAGTAACTTGCTGCTTCTGTATGTATATTATTATGCTATAAACAGCGCATAAACCCAGAGTTTATTATTATTAAAATTAATACTAAATCAATTTTTTCAAAATGTTGTCACATCGACAAACATTGGGGGCCATGTTAATTGATACCGGTAAAAATATTGATGCTCAAAAAGGTTCTGATGTAATCCCGAGACTCCGTAACTGATGGATTACATTGCCTTACTATCTATCAGGCATTTAAATAAACGTTTGTTTATTGTCTTTATCAAAAAGGCTCATTGGAAAAAGGCTGAGTGCCAGGCCACCCGTAGGTGGAAAAATCATTTTCATCAACAATTTTTTTATGATGCTCATTGCATCGCGCTCGCTGAAATTCGAATTTGCCACAGCTGAAGTAGTTAATTCGACCACAGGGTGGCGCCATAGGCACTGACCAGTCCACGAGCAGATTTTGTGAAGAACTCCTCAACACAAATTATTCCTATCGACATTATGTACAACATCCTGGATCCATTAGGTCCGATGCTCGTACATGGAGCAGCAATATCCGGATATACGTGCGTCTCGCCATTGGTTAGTCTTTGTAACGGCAGCGATTTTTTTCTTCGTTCTTCTCTCTTAGCCGGCCATAGGCTCTTCAAACTATCCACCATTTCGTCTGACCTTTCCCTCCTCTCATCCTTCCGGGGGGACGAAAAGCTCATCTCACTCTTTCTCAATTCTCTAGCTCTCTCCTCCCCCCTACACTCCACCCACCAAAACGCTTCACGTTATTAGACTGTATATCAGAGAAAATTCCCCCACGGCTAGGCCGGCATAGTGTAGTAGATAGACCTGCACGGGTTATTTGGACTACTCCAGCCTCGTGTATCGGCTGCAAATCGATCGATTCTCAGGGCGAAATTTCCAAGTATAAATGGTCAGAGGGAGTCCGCCGTGATCGTGACTGGACTGTCAACTGCATACTTGCCAGGTCCCCCCAGTGTGACGACGCGATCCGGTCACCCCCATACCAATATCACCTACCTACCCTTACCACCGTTAGAGCGTCTCCGTCTGAAAAAACCACTGAATATCAAACGGGCAAAAATTGGTAGGCACACACACCTGCAGGATATCTATTTTTTCTACAAGATGGGACGCTTGTCTAGCGCCCATATATTCAACATATTAGACTTTCGCTAAACTTCGTGAAACCGCCACAAAAAAAATTATCAGACTACAATACCGACATCAATTGGTGGATTGCACAATTCTCAGCACATATAACAACGCCCGAGACTTAGAGAAATAATAATATTGCATTTAAAGAATAACTTCATAAGAAAAATCAGCAGATAAACACGTAGATGTGATAAATTGGTAGCTTAGGAAGGAATAGCTGTTGCATTTTCTAAAAGTAGCAAATAATTCCAGCCTATCAACAATGAATTTAAAACACCTGAGAACTCACTCTCTCCAGAGAATAACTAGTACTCCCCTTCCCCCATACATTCGGAAAACTAGCTGTTCATCCCCATCATAAACAAGCAATTAAATATGGTGTTTATCTCGGCATTTGCGGAGCAATCTATATAGTGGGTATTTTGTAATTTCAGTGTATGTCCCGATCTTGGATCGATCTTCCTTCTGGGTATTATCTGTTCACAATAACATCTCAGAGCTAGACGTTTTCGCAACACCCGTTCGTGAAATAGGCGAGCCCGAATAGATGCGCGGATGTCATTGGCGGGGGTCGGAAAATTCTGGGAACCCAAGTTCACGTCTGCGCCGGCGTGGAAATACGCCGCGCACAATAGATTTAGGATCTATGACAGCTAAATGCACACTAAAAATAAAATTGTGTAGAAGCCGACTGCGTGTCGCATATATATAAAACATGTGCCTCGCCTAAAATGCCGCGAGAGACGCGTCGAGTTGACGAAGATTTAGCTAAAAGTTCTCTAAACGTCATTTTATTGCCTTTCCGGCTATCAAAACTCAAATTTAAGAGCCTGCGGATGAGGGCCCATTTATGAGCGTTCGTCGTCTACCTCCTCCGGAGACCTATACTTGTACCACGAGCTTCGGTGCGTGATAAGAGGTGGCGACACGAACATTATTTTAACGTATGCTTGCGTCATCTACAAAATCAAAAGGAAAGTTGTGTGGGGAATCTAAAAGATAAGTTGATGGAATGGTGGAAACGATGACCGAGCAAACTACAGATCAGACAGACAGATGGGTCTCACGAGGACGTACCCATCACCAATAGATAGAGATAACCCCTTTGTTCACCGGTCTCCCCGTACAAAGCCCGGAGAACCGGCGTCGATGTGCAGGGTGACAACTATATCGTTCATACCCCGTTCAGGATGGCCTGAACAAGGTCAATAGTCGTCGAGTGCAGGATGGAAACAAGTTCATTGCCGGGATTTGAGCCCACAAACCTTCCGGGACGTGCTCTTTGCACCAGATTCTTCATAGTGCAGTCAAGACAAAATAGACACCTTTGAGCTGCAACTCAATGTTGGCAATTGTTGCATTATGCATGCTTCCAGATCAAGGAATCCCTCTGTGTATGCGTACAATCTATCTGGAGAGCCTCTCAAGGTTGTTCAACAGTACAAGGTCTTGCAATGACTCCTAAACTACCATGGAAAAACCAGATACAAAAGATGACTGGTGCAGCGAATGCTAGGCTTAGGTTTGTCCAAAGTGTTTTGAAGGGATGCCCAAGTAACGTTAAATCAGTGGCCTATTTTTCTTTGGTCGGACCTTTGCTTGAATACTGTAGCTCCGTTTGGGATTCTCACCAGGCGGGCCCCACTCTTAGGGGAAATTGAGATGGTCCAAAGAAGGACAGCTAGATTTGGTCGAGAGAATAGTGTGAAGAACGTGCTGTCAATATTATGATGGGAATCGTTAAAGGATCGTAGAAAACCGACCAATATTGGACAAAATGTGTGCAAATGCATAACAAATAATTAAATATTTTAATACTAGGTCTTTCAAGATTTCAAACTCAATGTTCAGACGCAACCAATTCCTGAAGATACATGGAACAAAAATAAAAATAGCAATTTTTCGATACTTTGGGAGAGTCTTGACCGGCTCGACTGTTCAACCACATTATGAACGGGGTATTTTAGCGACTATATAATGCGCCCGAGACATTGTTATCCGGCATGTAAAAATAGGCTATTGTCGGAATGCTGGCGAAACAAAAGGTTGGGAGATATAATTTTGAAGTGCACATAATACGAGCGTGTAGGCGCATATGTAGGAGCGCACAGTGCACTGTAAAGTATCGATCGCCGGGCGCCCACGCACGCGCGGCCGAATGATACGGAAATAATACGCAGTAATTGACGTGATGGGGAGAGGGGGGGGGGCAGGAGAGAGAGCCGGAACGCTCCCCCGCATGCCGGGTGGAAAAAGGTCAGAGTCGAAATTTTTGATGGCCGGCGTCCGGACGTTCTTAAATCCCGCCGCTGACCTGCCGCCGGTGACCCCCTCGCCCGTAAAGACGGCGAAATTCGCCCGGGTCTCTGAGACGCACGCGTTCATGCGAAAGGGAAATCTTAAGCAATATGAGGGTTCGGGGCAATCTAATAACGCTGGAAGGCCACTGGAGGAGCCTCTTCTACTCAGCCGGAACTAAGATTAAAAATGCGTAATCATAATCATATTGAAAAATACATAATTTCACGTAAATAACATGTATTTTAAAAGCAAGCCCAGCTGTTTCCACCTTCCAACGCTATCTAGCGAGTAACCCAGTGAACAATTTGTTGACTGCTGGGGAAATTAAAAAACATTAATTTTATAAAATGTTTCATCGTCTTGCCGGTAGTATCCCTACCTAGCAAACCTAAATCACAGGAGTCGCATATCACGAAGACAAATCCATATAAAGTCAAATCAGTCTAAATTTCGTCATACGGGGGTCAGGCACCAGTAATAAGATTTACTGTATATCAAATCTGAAAGCATTTCAAACTGTATGGCTTCGAACATGGCAGTTTCGCCGCTTGGTTTCCAAGAAAATGAAAAACTAAGAAATCGAAATGCATGCGAATACCAATAAATTGCATGACTCAATTTCATATCGGCTTGCTTTTTAAACGTGAATTCCCATAGAACGCATCAATCGAGTAGGCGACCAAGTAGAACGATGTTTGATGCAGGTAAAGACTTCACTTGATCATCATAAACTGAAACCGAACAGATACTAAAAATTTAATAGAACTGATTGGTTTTTTCTTCGCCCTCTTCAATCTGATACGAAACGAGGCTGGGAATCTCCGCTCTCTTTCATCTATTGAAGTCAAATTGTATCCATCCGGTAGCATCATTCACCGACGACGGCAAAAAAGTAAAAAGAAAAAAATTGAGGCGAAGACGGACGGGAGTCGTATAGAGAGAAATGAAAAAAAAGCTTGAGTAAGGGTTAAAAAAAGTTTGAAAACAGCCTCCACTTTCGCAAATTGATTATTGCTTCCAAACGCTACCACGGTAGAAATTGAGAGCAAGGAGTAGATAGAGGTGGGAAGAAGGGAGGGGATGGAATAGTGGCGGGGAAAAAAGTGATCTAATCGAAGCTAATGAATAGTAACTACATTTTTCAATATCGAGAAAATGGCGGGCGACTTTCATAGACACACAGCGCCGTCCCTCCAAAAAACACAGAACGGAAGCGTACAGCGCTCGCGCTAAAATCCGAAAGCGCCGCCGCACGTAGTTTCAGCATCTTTCTTTTCAGGCGGCACAAATGATTTTTCTTCTTCCACTCGTTTTCCGTCTTAAAAGAGTGGTTCTGCGCACACCACACGCTGTAAGTCCGAGGCAGTTGTACTTCTTGGCAGCAGCCATCTTCAGAGGAGAGACGATGGCTGAACGCCAAAGTGCCGATGCGCATTTTGCGCGTGCAAGACGAGATTTTCAAACTTTTCCGGCAAGGACAACATTGACTGCTGCAACAATTCATGTTCACGTTTTTTTTTTTACAATATAAAATAGTAGCCAAAGTGCCTGGACTCGCTCGTGATCATGAAACGGGGAGGACTGCCAATTAGATGATATCTCATAGACGACACAACATCAATCCCAGATATAAATTGCGCAGATCTAGACATATGCGGCACTACATTTGCAGACACAAATTGCTCTGCATTAACGCAGTTTGTGAGGTTTCAATGTGACCAACAAAAACACAGAGACAAACTTTTAGAAACATACTGCATGCAGTTTAGATTTTTTTTTATAACTGTGCAATTTCGATTTCAACTTCGAAAATACAATGCCTCCCTATTTTCATTGATTTTTATTCCTTTTCAAGATCATTTCTAACTTATTATCTTTCTCAGACTACAGTAGAGTCTGCGTCATTACAATCACGTCTACATCAAAATCCAATAACATTTTAACTGGTACCATTGAATTGCCCCATGCAGACAAAAATGTTTCCTACGAATTGCAAGGTGTCAAATCAAAGTTTGAAAATCTCTTTGCCACGTTGAACGAAGCTATGCTCCTGTGTGTGTGCCTGCAAATCGGTTTGACGCATAAATAGGCGATGCACAATAATATATTATGGCGCGCGCCAAGACGCAGACACTCCTCGTTCCGACTCGAGCAGAGGGAACGCACCGACCCGCGACTACAAACGGAAATTGAGGAGCAATGAGTCGCAATCTCGTTCGTTATCTTTCACTGCCTTTAAAACATCACTGGGGGGAAACCGAATTGAATTGACAGAGCGGCTCAAGTTTCACGACCAACAAAATCAAACTGAAACAATCCCATTTATTTACCGCAAAAAGACTCGAGCGAGAACGATTGTAGGGTTACTGCTGCACTCTCCATCTACCAACACGTTAATCTCGCCTCATAAAGACAAGACCGGCAAAGACACAACTGTTTTTAAATCGTGTAATTTAATTTTTAGAAGTATTTCAAATATCATTTTAAAAAAAACAACGACATGTCGCTGTCAAGGGACAGAATTGACGTGCTAAGCCAATGTGTCTAAGAAGCCACAACTAAGCGTAAAAATCATCAGCACTCCACATTTAAATTTTAAACCATCATGATTGAGATTCTAAATTAATACATTACAGTTTAGTTCATAATATTTTGTTAACTATTACTAATTTAGCCTGAATGATTGATTGAGGACTGACTGGAAATACAAAATATGAAGCTGATCAATCGGCGACACTCTTTCGGAATTCACCACTAGATGTCACCGGCAACGTCACTGAACAGCTCGAGGAAAATGTCAACGCCCACATTGAAAGTGTCTCTCGGCCTGCCGAGTTTTCAAATCGGGGGGGATAACAACCTCAAAAAGTTCCTCTGCATTCGCGCACGCGCACAGAGACCTCAGTCGGCCTTTTGGCTCAATCTCTCCGGCATTCCTCCTCCTCACCGACGGAGAAAACGTTGCTGCTGCGATCTATTGCTGACTCGGCACGCGCCACAATGAGATGAACACAGAGAGAATAGAAGAAAATGAAGTTAAAAAACTTATATATATATATATCTGTAGAATACGAGAATGAAAAAGCGAGCGAGTGAGAGCGAGCGAAAAAAGAGAAAGGTCAGGAACGAGATGAACAGTGAAGAAAAAACGTGACTTGAAGCGAGAAAAGATGGAAGACCGATTTTCTGGATGGCGGGGCCGGGATGCAAATATCGCTGGATCCTTCTGAGACCCCAACAACCTTAAGGATCCAATTTTAGGAAAAAATCCTGTGAATAGGTAGGTTGCTATTTTTATTTTTTTTTGTTCCCTATCAACTGTAGTCAACCGCACTACAGGCATTACGTCCCCCTCATGGTGCGCTAAACGAAAGTGTATCCGATGGTTCTGAGTAGGCACTAATTTTTCCACAATCTTGAGATTTCAATCTTCAACAAAGAGACAACTGAATGAAATATTCTATTAAAAAAATATATTTTTGGTAGAAAGTCAGGTTATTTGTTATTCAAATTTCGATATTAGCTTTCATTTTAAATGTTCACCTCCAGAGGTGGATTGACACAAGTCCTTAGGGTCATCTAAAGGCTTCGACACCCGTGAGTTCTGTACAGCATTTCGAAGGTAGAAGTCTGCAAAACCCGGATCGAGGGCGAAAGAAAAATTTGTGCAGGGCCGTTATCAGAATGGAGAAAAATCGCAATTGCCTAAATATTATTAAAAATGAAAATATGATTCACATAAAGTGTAGAAATGAAACCCAGTCACCAGATAGCGACTTCACGATGCGGACAAGCAAATCTGAAACACATTTGGTGACGTGTTCTCGGTGACGGCGCGGCACGGTCAAGGATGCCAGCAGCCAACAATCTTAACATTGGGTTCTTATGACTCTCCGCCAGGGGTGCTCTGAGCGGCCGTTGTTGCTCGTCGACAACGAGATCGCATCGATCCGTGAGAGGGGGAGACCTGGCAAATATGCGACGCCAGTCGCACGGGGGTAGCAGTAGGGGTGGTGGCGATGGTGGTAGTCATTTTTTCTCCTTTTCCTTTTCTCTCTTTCATTCTTTCATCCTCTTCTTCCGTCGCTTCTCTTTCATAGGACGACGAGCATTAAAAGAAATTCGCTTCTTTCAAAAGTCACGTAGGAGAGAGAAAGTAGAAGTTGGGGTGTGGTGGAGGTTGAAGGGGGGAGGGAGGCGTAAGGGGAAGTGTAGAGAAAATTCAGACAAAGATGGAGGCGCCAAAATACATTTTCACTTCTTTTCAACGGCGGCGATTCGACCCACACACTCTGTTCTTTTCTCTGTGTCTGACTTCTTCTGTCCCCAGCATCACATCCAACACAACTGAATCGCTCCTTTGAAGCTCCATCTCAACGCATATCCGCTCCAAAATGGCTCCCCGCGGAGCTTGAGAACGCTTACAGAATCCTCCCAGGCGATATGATGGGAGAGACTGGTCCCGTACTCTTTATGTTCTCTATATCCCGTCTGGGTTTTCTCTTCTCCATCCCTTCAATTTCTTTTTAAATGATTCTCTTTTATTTTTTAAACAAGAAAAAAAAATGTGTCTATGCTGAACCGTACTCTATCCTATAGCATTACATTTCTCTTATAAAAGCAATTATGCAATTTAGCCTCGTACAAAATAAAATATGTTAAATAAATTATTATATATTTACAAAAACCACCATTTGTCTTTTTATTCGCCGCTGTCCCGACCACAATCATTTTTATTATTTAATTGCAAGAGGTCCTACCAAATTCCTTTGTGTACAAAAAGTATAAAACTACCGTGGAAATTAAGAAGGCCTAAACACACCAAAACTACACTCACAAATAAGCAATAATGTTTTTCGTTGCCAGACGCAAAGTTGCTGCTGTTATAAAAATGTCTTATGAATTGTTCGGAATTTTTTTTTACATTACATTACATTTTTCGTCATGGTGAAAAAATAGACACTGTGACGGCAAGATATGTTATGGATTAGAAACCGCATAGCGAATAATGGATGTGTCTGTCACGACGCCTGCAAACATTTGCGAGGGGTACCATTTTTTGTAGTCGGCTACTTTTTTTATCGTTAAGTCGGTTCGTGTTAAGGCAAAGCCGGCGTGAACGGATTCCAAATCGACGGCGACACCCGCCCTGTCGTGTCGGCTGATTCGCGAGACGGCACGGGCCACAGAGATGAACGGTTTGAGCCTAGAGCGGAATACACTGTCAACGTCGTGATCCAAAATGAACCAGTTCAAACCAGATTGCAAACACCTCTAGATGCAGGCGGCCTCAAAACGACTTGGGTGATCACCGGTAGAAACAAACCCAACAAGAAAATAAGCATATGGAAACACTTCTCTCACTTGTTTCGACTGATGTATATATATAGCTGTAGAGGATATACAGTAACACGCCGAATGCTATAACGTGAGGGTGCACATTTTCACCCGTCCCACGGAATCGAGTAAACGAGAGCCATGACCGGGAATCGAACCGTGGATCGTGACACCACAATTCTGTTTACCGACTAGGCGTACAGTGGTTGTCTACCATTCTAATTCTATGACGACGTCGGCAATGGAGCTCGCTTACAAGACGGGGAAGAGAGGGAGAGAAAAAAAAAACATAATTTGGCATCGGATTAATCAACAAATCCGGTCGCACGGTGTCGGGCGGCGTCGTCGTTGGCAAAGCAAGATTTGCGAAGAGACCGCGGAAAAAAAAATTCTCGACAGAAGAGAAAGAGAAAAAAAACCTCTCCCGCTACCAACCTCGGAGCATTAATTTAATAAGCCCTCGATAAATCACTTGCCAAAGTCATTGGCGAGAAATCTCATTTCGCGAGTTTGCGGAAAATAAATTGCAACGTGATATACCGTATATAAGCGAACAGCGCGCGCGGTTTGTGCAATAGACGACGCGGCGAGTTTGACACGAGCGATGCCGAAAGAGATGCGATTCACAGCCGCGACATTCGCGCGCGCGAAACAATTTCCAAGATTACTTTGTATGTGCATGTACTACGGGGGGAGGAGAGGGGGGGAAGGGTATACGCGAGATTTTGCTAGTCTCTCTCCAACACCCAAACACCATTCCTCCCACACACACAGACCCGCCACGAAAAAAAAGCAAGTCTTCGTAAATCAATATTATCGTTTAGATTTAAATAGAAAAATACTGGGTGTAACAACGGCGTGCAACCGTGCTCCATATACACAGTAAATACCTATACCAGTAAATGTCGTTATCGCTCTCCACAAAGAAGAGTGCGCGCGCGAACAGTACGACACGGGCGTGATTTAGATTACTACCTCGGGGCGACAATCGAATTTAATTTCTCTGATCGGGCTTAGTAGAGATATAGGCCTCGACACAAGCGGCCCTTTTCAAAGTTGCCCGTAAATCCTAATTTAACGAACAAAAAATAAATTGAACATTCAATGCGATTGTTCTAGCGAATGCAAAACTCAGGTGCAGGAAAAGAAATATGAAATATTTTCTTAAATGCCAACAAACAAAATGAAAGACAGTGGTTCACTGCGTCATGATTGTTTTGTAGCGAAACGACACCAAAATTTTATATTTTTCAATTGAAACGTGGGTGTTATTGGTGATATTATGAAAATAGCGAAGGAAAATGTGGTCAGAGCCAGTCATGCCCTTCATCCACTTTGCCCACCACCTTGAATTAATTAAGCCCGATTTACACTAGACCCATTTTCAAGTTTTGCTTCACGGAAATGTAATTTTGTTTTGACCCAAACGAGGAATGATTCCAAATAACCACGTAGAAGATTTTAAAATCAAAACAAGATGACCATTCCAAAAAAGCTTTTCTCCAACACCACCAAATCTAGCTGCAATCGCATTGAGCCGCAGTAGCATTAGAACTACACTCGACTAAAAAGCTCCCCCCGAAACTGTACCGCATAGCACGAGAGTTAATATTCCGAAACGAGTTAACAGGAAGGAGGACGTCGTCCATCAGTAGGCAGAAGATAGAGGGCGGTAAAATTGAGTTACGCGGGCAAGGCGTATCTGGGGGGGAGACACGGGAATAAAAATATAAATCCAAGCGAACCGGTTGCAACGCCATGCATGTGCGAATGTGGATCAAGGATTAGCGTAATATCTCCGTCGGATAGCGTAAAGGAAACAAAATTTAATTTGAAGACGCGCATTGTAATTTCGCCGCCTGCTGCATACCAGACGGGAAATAATTCGGGAGAAGAACGTGTCGAAACCATTAAGGCGAGAACGATAACGCACCAGCGAATTATACCAAGGTCTCTCTGCAAACGCTTTTACATTGATACAGCTTAACTATTGACCTATGGCTCAATGAGGGCTGCGACATAAAATATAGGATTAAAAAAGAATACTTATTATTAACGAAATACTATTTTTATGGAAGAACTTTTATCATTTATTTCGCAGTATAATGAACGCCGCCGCATCTTCACGACGTTACGTATATCGATATGGTGTCAATTCATTTGATTCGATGTTGATCCTTCAGAGATGAGCAAATCTGGTTTTTCGCCCCCACAATTCCCGCGATTTTACAACTCAATTGTCGTGAACAGCACGTTCAAAGTGTGTCATTCGCACGAGATAAAAGCAAGTTTCGTTGAGAAATTGGGAGAGAAAACGCCCATTCCATGCGGGGAAAACACATTAAATGTTACAAGGCAGCGACCTCTCGCGGTGACCCCGGGAACCAGAGCGGCAACAGCTGCCAAAGACATTTTTCATGCGTCGAAACGGAGAGGAATTGGGGAGGGGGCGCAATACAACAAAACGGTAACAGAACGACCAAGTTTAAACGGCGGATATTTTCGCGAAACAAGACGAAGACAATGTGTGCCCGCCAACCAGCGAAGGGACAACAAAAGCCTGGAAGCGAAAACAAACGCCCCCAACCGGCAACTGCCTGCACTGGCCTGACCCTCTGGCGTCCAAACACGGAAACCGGCGACCTCGGCCACCGATAAATCGGTTCGCTCTAAAGTAGGCAGCTCTTCCGGAGATGACACTTTACTTTTGATCGTTTACGACGCAAAAGGTCAAACGCCAGACGCGCGTCATAACAAAGCGCAAATTGAGGCATTTCAAAAGGCTGAAGTGAATTTATTTCCTGTATATGCCTTGATCCGCATACCCTGTGACAAAAATACAACCATGTTATTTCTCATTTTATTTTATATTCCAGAAGATTAATCTATATTACACGACACAAGGTAACCCCAAACAAATTAAATTCCAGCTGAAAAGGATTTCTGCTATTTGTATCACCTATTCAGCTTGAAGTAATCGTACAGATTAAATGTCCCGGAAACACAAAACGCTCAAAACCGTCGAATGAGAGTCGTACCGAGTACATTAACAGCATGACACGATCAGACTCACTCGTCCAACTATTGTCATAATTGCAGCAAAATTCTTAACTAGAGTGAAAAGAAAACATCAATTGGCGCACTGTCTTGTAATTGGAACGAAAGCGAGTGGATCAATTTTGACTAGAGCCAAGAAACACCACTTCGTCTATCACATAATTCAATGCAATCAATCACAAGACTGATATGGTATCCTGCTGCGAACCACCATATTTGAAAATCCAGTTATTTTTTAATTGAACAATGCCAACTTGAAAAGTCCATTCGAATTTCGCGCGAATTATTCAGATACAAATTGAGTCGACCTACTTGCTCCGAGAAACACACCACGACACCGACCGGCAATAGAATGAGCCACCAGCCACCGGTGACGCTAGTGTCGTGACCACCCACTACACACGAAACCACCGCCGTCTAACCAGCGACCAATTGGAAGTCGGGCGGCGGCGTCTCTACATAAATATTAAATAAAGCGCCATTTATTTTTCCATTATCGTGCACCCCCATCGCCTTCATCCACCACCACCACGGCGACGCATGTGTTCTCAAACCGGAAGCCGCTAGAATAGGAGGAGGGCTGCGTCGATCTTGCGCTCTCGCTATTAACCCTCGTAAATATATCAGAGTGGCCATCTTGTGAGCCAAGTTAATGACGCGACGGAGGTCTCTAGTTCCGTGCCCTTCTTTCCCCAATTGCCCGATCCCTTTCGGTCTCCTCTTAGGCTACGGAACGCCATTGGCGGGTGGAGACCACCACTCCTATCTTCTCGCTAGAGTCGGCGAGTAAGATCTTCTTATGCCGCGACCAACTGGAGAAAAATTTACGCGCACTCCGTACACGCATCCATGCATGCAGAGACCAAATCATCGAGGTTTCAACCCCAATAGAAACCAGATGTCTTGGGCTGGGTGCAGGTAAAAGTCATGACGGTCACCGAACTAAGGTTAGCCCCAAAAAAACCACCTTGATGCAGAATAATTTCGTACTTCTATGGGTTTTAATCAAATTTTAAATTTCGCCTGAAACGTATTGGGCGTGTGCGAATGTTACAAACTTAAGCGGCAAGGCTGGTGAATGTTCTAACCTTGCACCTCGTTGGCGCCAAATTACAAACACAGCCGAGCGCAAAACGTCGGATTAAATTGCCGGCCATGTTATACGGCAGAGGCCGCGAACTACTTATATGCATCTGTCCGAGGATTTTCACCATAAATTTCGCCGGCATACATGCATATATCCACCTACAAAATATAGCTACTCCTTCGCGTGTCCCCTCTGCTACAGCTTCCTCAGCCCCCTCCCGCAACCCCTTTTCCTATTTAGTTCTTCCTACCACCACCTTAACGTCTCCGGTTTCTGGAAAATAACCCACCTTTCTTACTTTGAGCTCATTTCAGTTCCAAAAACAGGTTCACCGCACGGTGCATAAGGAAACGCCAAGTTTATATTAGCTTGGCGCCATCTAGTGGTAACAAATGAAGAGAGTCGTCGATTTCATTTATAGATGCTGCATCTACCTGCTAAGAAAATAATGGATCGTTATCTTAGGATAAACCCGTAGATTAACTGGGACAGATACTGAAGATCAACTGAGCGGCAAATTCCAGAAATAATTAATACTGACCTTTGTGAAAAAGATAGCACTTGAAATATTATATTGCATATTCCTGTGATTGCAAAAAAGGGCAGCGTTGGGCCCACTATTAAAGTCTTAACAGTCGTATTTTATTTTTAAAGATGAACAATTTCCAATAACTTGCAAAATCCACAAACATCGTACACGTTTTCCCCAATATCATACCAACTAATACTTGCAAAAGTAAAATTGTGTTCCAGGAAGTATACGATTAATGAGGATTCACAACGGATAAGTGTTGGCGCAGCAGCAGCAGAGAAACAGGCGATAGTCCCGAGGCGCGCACGCCAAATACGTTTTTCGTCATTCGCAGCATTAACCACGACAACACTCGCTTGGTTGCGTCCGTTTTGCCGGTCGGTCTCACCAGATGGACGTGGTGCAGGCAGGCCGCCGACCGATCAATGTGGATCGATCGATATGGGGCGACCGCGATTGGTCAGTGAAGAAAGCAGGGCGTCGTGCACGCTTTAGTGGGAAGCCCAAGGCAAGGAGAGGGGCGTGAGGGGAGCTCGGCTACAAAGTGCGCGCTCATGGTTTAGTCAGTCGATCGGCTTATCCACATATAGTGACGGCGACAATCGCTACGTTCAGAACACAGGCATGCATTGTATTTCAATACAAATGTGTAATATACGCACGTACTTGCCAAGAAATTTAACATATCCACTAAGATTTCACTTGACACGAGGCCTAAGAAATAAACCACTTTTATATCTTGATATTTACAAAGCTTTTATTGAAATTGTTGTCTAGTTTTGAAACTATCATAACGCTTCATTATATAAAAAGCATTTTTTTTATTTTTTTATTTCAGCGTATGGTTCATTGACTTCAAGAACGAATACACATAAATAAATCTCCCATACGCGAATTTCGTAAGCCCCCACACATTCACATTTACTCGTTCGATAATTTTGAAGTTAATATAAATGAATGAAAAAATTAAGCTGCATTAAACAATTTAGTCTGGTTTGATACCTGACTTCCGAACGATGTTCGGAACGGCGTTCCGCGCTAAATCTGGAAATCCACGCGATGGATTCGATCGCATTCCCCGTCACAGCGACAGGCTCGAGCAAGTTTCGTGGAGAGGCCTCGTATAAGGACGGGTGCTGGGTGGCCGACAATGAGCAATTGCATTGATCACCCAATAAGCAATTAACTTGGGCGTGCGCTAAGTTGATTAACGAAACGACCATCAGAAAACCGGCCCAGAGAGGAAGACACGGACCGACAGACTCACTTACACGATCCACTCGTCACTGGCTCTCCACACCCTCCGCCACCCACGCATCCAGCCCACCCATCAGTCCTCCTCCACCCTTGCCTGCACCCTTCATCCCCCTCTCCTCAACACTTCTCATCAATCCAAACATTCACTCCCGAACACAGTCGAACACCAGTTTCACCAATAATTGGTTGCTCACTTTAGCGATGGCGTTAGCACACTACAAGTTTTGCAACATAGAGTTAATAGGACACCACTTAATTGTACAAGGTATGAAGAAAAATTGTGAACATATAATCTGCATTATCAAAATGAATGTAATACTTAGTTTCGAATTGGAATATTGAATCGGACAATACCTGATATATAATCAATGCGGAGAAACTCACGCAGTTCGCCCGACTCATAGTAAACGATTTGAGGACTAAAAAAACTGGCGAAATTAAAAATATTATTTAAAAAATTTAACAGAAACCAAATATACTCCAAAATATATTAAATTGCTAATGCGATAAGATGTTCTATATCTGACGGCATTTTACCCCGAGAACAAATGTCGCGGGTGTAGTTCAAAGGCATAAATGAACACAGTCCCTGTAAAATGCATAACCTTTAAGGTCCCAGAGTATCATCCTACAACAATTCCCGCCTTAATATAGACCAAGTTACAATAACAAACGTCGAACTACGCAAGGGACATTCCGCAGACATAAAAGACACGAAAGTGTTGGCTCACCATTATTCCTAATGCATATATTGAACTTCAAATGCCACCTGCAAGGGTGAAATAAAGCCACCCATGAAATGACGAAGGCCTACCTAAAATCGTCTCCCCTTGTGTGTATATATACACTTCATAATAAGCCATATTTTATGGTATATCCAATTCCCTATCTCAATATTATATATAAATGCGAGCATATATGCTGGTATATGGACGAAGGGACGTCGGCTAGGGGACAAATTGAAATGAATAAAAAATGTGAATTTTCGTATTTGCATATTCACGGTCTCCAGAAGTCATATATAGAAGTCTCGTACCCCCTACACGCTACTGCATTCAATTCCCCCACCCTCTAAATCCTCCACTATTCGGCTACCAGGAACAGGCCTACGATTTCAGACCAGATATCCGATCTATCCACTTCCTATATACACGATTTAATGGGCGCTTGCCTACGTGAAATTCATACCTTATATATCTCGTAGCAATGTATGGTTTCCTCTTTGTGCGCCTACCTATTGGTGGAGGAAGAAGTAACGTCACAGCAATGGTGGAACTGGTGAGATTGATCAGATCAATTTCAAAACTCGGCGGTAGTATTTTTCTTTAAAACTGTAGTGAAAACTAGCGTTACAGGAATTTTGGTTCCCTTATTGGCGCTTTGGCACCATGTGATTGGATTTTAAAAAAAACGTCATTTTACAGTCATCACTTTTCGTAGAGCGACGAAATCTGATATTTTAAAAAATATTCTCAAGTGAGGCGGGGCAACGTCATCTCATCCGACAAGCATCAAGCACAAACGTGATGACGTGTACAGCGCGTCATTGCTGCGTGTCAACAGTGTGGATTCAATTCAAACAAAGCCGTTGTCATCGTGCCAGTCAAACGAGATTTCCCTCGACCAGACTACAGCTAGCAGCACACAGCTCTCCATCAAAGTACGCGCGAGGCAAATTGAAATTCAGACTCCATATTAGACAGTTGTGTTTGGGTGTTCACCACGTTCGAGTGCGCCAGCCGGATGAAATGACGGCTGCTTTTCATCCGCCACTATGAGCACATACACGGATCTCCCACTGAGACCACACAGCTTGGACCAAGACTATAGAATCACATATTCAGATACCGAGGCGAGGTGAGAGGAAACCTACACGCTCATACAAACCTAGCCGGCTAACAAATTGATCTCTCTTTTTGAAAGAAGGGTGAAATACGGACGCCTACAACTGACCTACGAAGAGCTGTAGTAGTTACTCGTCCATTCTTCGCTCCAGCTTGAATCCCAAAAAACATGCAATTCTGTGAGACATAAGACAACAGGTCCTTAGAGGAGAATGACGCGCATCATCCATCGCCATGCACATGCAGCGCGCTCCCAATAAAAACGTTAATTCGAGCTCTTAATTAGACGACAGAGCGAGGAGGGGAAAAAATACAAGTCTGAGCGCCGCGCAATTACGTATTTATACAGGCTGAAGCTTCCCCAGTCTCCCGGTGTGCCGTGTAACGATATACATGTATATATATAAACACACATGTGCATAGCCAGTGTATGTGATAGCTTATTTATATATGCACATGTGTGTGTGTGTATGCATCCTATGTGTTCAGGCGTGCAAGTGACTGCTATCTTATATTTACGGCCGCTCGCGACTAAACTCTTAATTAAAACATAATAAATGAGAGTAGCGGAGAACGCAAAAATGACACCTTCGTCGTGCTGGCTTAGTGTGCACGTCTATGGGCCGCCGTTTTCATTAGGATTTTTACAAAGGTCCTCGAAGGGTGGGCGGCAGTCGAACGTCGTTGGAATGTCCGACGCGTCCCACTTCAAACACTTTCGAAATTTCTAATGACAACGCAGCATCTCTACCCGGAGAGGCGTAAGACCGTCACGAGCAAGAATAATATCGCGCCTTCATATTTATGTAGGTGCGTCGGAATTTTTTTTCTAACGAAAAAATGGCTGACAGATTTATTTATAGAGCAATTTCTCACCACCGCCTCTCTCCCTTCTCCGGCACGAAAATGCAATATAAAATAAGTTTGCCAAAAAAAATACAACTACTCAAAACAAAAGATTTTAGGGTGCACTTCGCAATGTCTGCAATGCATCCCGCCAATGAAATGTAAGGTTAGATAACACGACGTGGTCCAGTGATATAGAAGTAGGGATTCCTTTCGACATCTGCAGCCATATTTCGGTGCAGGAATTTTCAGAATACCGATTTTACAAAAAATTCCATGCCTGTCGGAAAATTATCATTAGCTGATTTATCTTGCCTCAAACATTTTTCTGTCGGCACAAGATCGAAAGAAAAGTGCCGGTATCATATCATACATGGAAGAAGATTGACGAAAGTGAGAAAAAACTGCATTAACGGAATTTATCTCCTCACCCCACCACCCAACTCCATTTTTTGGTCATCAAAAATATATTTAGACACAGACACGCTTAATTTGGCGGTGGCTTTAGAGAGAGGGGTGCAGCTGTCACTTTGTCTGAGGCCCAGCCAAATATATGCACGTCGGAATGATGCGTAAATAATTGGGGAGACATTTTTTAAAATATTCGCTAGGTGATCTAAAATTGTTACAGGCGAAGACAAAAAATGGAACAAGGCGGTGTCGCCAAACCGTGGGCTCAGTAATATAGCGGAACAAAATGCAAGGCAACAAAAAACGTGAATGCATGCGTAATTGACCAAGTCGAAGAATTATTGTTGCTGTATCCTTTGAAATCCGCGACATAGAAACAAAAAGAGAGAGTTTAGACTCGAATAAACATTGTGTTTTGGTTTTGTTGTTGTCATGTTTAAAAATGAAGCACTATTGCAATTTCGCCATCGTTAAAATAATTTTACAAAATTGCAACAATAGGGCACGAAGTTGGAATTAGTACTACTTTTAAAAGTATTATGTTATTCCAAGTTCCTTAAATCATATAATTTATTTTATTGAAACACGTCGAACAAAACAAAAAACGAAATGTTACAATCACTTTTGTAACTCATGCAAACTTGAGGAAGACGGAAACACCATCGTAGTGGGAGTTTCGCTTTTTGGATGGATAAAAACTGACATCTAACAGTCCCCAAATCGCACCCAAAACATTTTAAAAGTTGATAAAAGCGAGTGCACACTACTTGGTTATGAGGAGCGCATGCAGACACTCTCAAAAGTATTATTACAAAAACGGTGAAATCTCATGACACGAATACAAGTCAGTGGCCATAGGATTCACATGACCCGCTCCAATAGTCCTATACATCCGAGCGGATGGCAGCCCTGGGAGCGATCATCTCGGTCGCGACGATCCAGAGGTCCGATAGACCTAACCTAACCTGAGACTGTCGCATTTTTTTTTTTTTAAATCGTAAACAACTTTTCAATTGAATTACAAAATTACAATTGAAGAAAGTACAGAATATTAAATTCACACGACGTTCGTTATCAATAACCGATTACGTTCACACACTACATTGGATTTAAAGTTTTTTTTCGATCTTCAGATACGAGCGTATTTGACGCTGATCGAGCTCAACTCACCAATCGCACATCGCTACACGAAAATACGACTTTCCAAAAAGTTCCCAAGCGGTGCTCAACGTCACCGTCACGTTCGAGGCGACACCGCGAGACCGTCGCACACTGTCCGACTGGCGACGAGAAGCGCCAGCAAAGCACATTGCGGAGGGCGCCGGAGGGCGAAGTGGCTCTAGAGAAAGAAAGAGCTCGCGCCGACGTGAGCTGAATTCGGACCCCGCTCGTGTCACTATTTAAGTGGACGGTTTAGGCGTAGTAGACAGAGCCCTGGGGCAGTCCCGTTCGCCGTATCCCCAATTCCAATATGAGAATTCGCAACGAATGGGGAGAACGGTGGGTGGAACCGGGAAGCCGGGGACATATATGACAAAAGGGAGAGAGAGACTGGAGAATATGGAGGGAATATTAAACGAGGCGACAAGATAAACTTGAGACGAGAGGCGGGTGAAAAGGAAGTGGAAGAAAAACAATAACGTCAGAAGTTTGTCGCGCGATTCGAACCGCCCAAGAAAATCAATAATTGGGACGACAGTTACTTTCGACAGTCGTTTCACAATGTCTTAACATTGTGACCCCAAATTAAAATGCCAACAAAGTCACCCTGGAGCAAAATAGTTTCAAGGATGCTGGAAGATCGATTGTTAATTGAACAAAACCGTATTGGCAATCCGAAATACCAGAAATAAACACGTACTAATGGTGGTGGGAATTATGTTTGCACTGATCAGCTCCATCAAATCACATGAATCTCACAAAAACAAATTTATTATTTATTATTACCAAAACTATAAATGACATTCAAAACTTACTGCACTGTTTACATGAAATTCCGAATACTAAAACTTCACACAGCTAAAATCGCAGTGCCGAGTTTTTAAAAATATCAATCTCCAATCAGTTACCCACGAATACCACTTGCGCAACCGAAATCGAAATTGTCATGTACAACGGAAATAGGTTAATGACTCATCGCGGGCAGCTAGGATCCAAGTATATCCGTTACATGTGTGTCGTTTGAGCTTCGCATTCGAAAGCATACATCAAAATAATTAATTGGAATAGTGCTTTATATAATGCATCGGTTGCCCCCCCCCCCTCCTAAGATCGGCAGGGAAAACTAAAGAGATAGTGGGGAGAGAGGAGGAAAAAAAATACATTAACGAGACATTTAACTAACGGAAACGAAATGAAACCGAATAGGCATCGTTGATGGAAAGATCGAATGCGAGGGAGAAAGCTAAGAAAAATTGTCCCCTACTTTAATGCGGGGACTTCGCTGACGATTTGGCGTCATGTAATACCCGCACTACCCCCGAGTCCCTAAGTCGTCCCCCCCCCCTGTAATCTTCCTTCGCCACCGTCGCAGCCCACCCCCTGTATACCAAGCGATGAATAATAAAACTTAAGCTTTTACGTTAATGACTCTTGACAGTAATCGAAAAGATTTCTTCGGGAGTTGTCACCGAAAATGTCGAGAGAGCGCGACACCAAAGGCCGAATATGGAAGCGCCGTGCGCGCGCGCGCGCGTCGACTTAAGACAGACGCCTTTTCCCCGCGAGCTTCTTCGTCGGCATGCGCCCAAAACTCTCAACTTCAATTATTCCGGCTTTCCGCATCGCGCATCAGAAGGACGCGTTTTCACCCGACACAGGGGGCGGAAAAAAATGAATTTGATCGGCGGCGAAAATGACGCGAAACGACCGATTGACGGGAGTGGATTTTGCGGGGTCGGAAGTAGGCACTCGTGAAATACGAGCGCCAGCTAAACAGATTGCCATTTTTAATTCGTGCAAATTAATTTCTTTGAAGTAATAAGAGCGCGACGAAAGAGCTGATCGGTCTTACAAAAGTCCTTCTCCTGTTGCCTTCATTGAAAATGGCGTTGTTGTCTTAGGCATCGCAATGCTGACGAAGGCGCAACCCTGCTTCTACCACACCCTCATTTGTTTGCTTCTCCGCAATGCATAGACGCTCGTACGGTTTCGCAACATTGTTGGCGACGGAAAACAACCACCGGGGGCAACAAAAAAGGTGGAAATTATAAATTGGCATATTGGCTTGCACATACATTCAAGGTCGATTTATAAAAAATTATCAATTTTGTTTATGGCGTTGATTTTTACGTTCAATTCAATTTTAAGGAGTCACACAAGCGGAAGGCCAACGAAATCGATTTACCACCCTTTTGGTTCGAAATTTAAAGTTTCCAAAATCGTGTGGGTGGGAGTAGGGTACTCGTTATAAATCACTAAAACAATATACGTGGAAGCTGTAAAACGTGTCTGACACATTTAATTGCGAAATACAGAGCCAACATTGGGTCAGGCTGTTAAGGGGGGAGGCGGGGGATCTCAAATTCACATTCATGAGCGTGCAGCCAATCAACGACCATTGTAAGGAGGAGGTGGGAGTGCGGGGGGATGAGGAGGAGGAGGAAGAGATAAATATATACAACCACCCACCCCCGCCGCAGCCACACACATATAAAACGATCCAGACGATTCCAACCAATGATCAGGCGAGCAAAACGAAATTACTGCTCCGCGCCGGCTGCTCAATGCCGCTTGTCGCAGTTGTGTAGCCGAATTCAAGAGCGAGGGGGGTTAACCGAGTTTCACCCACTCCGGTTTCAAATAACCACCTGAGACGCCGTGCTCATGCATTACACGTGGATCCAGATGTGCGAAGGAGGTGAATGTTTCATTGAAATCGGGCAATAACTTCCGAGAATATAGGAGCATGATAAGGAGATTGAGACACAAGCATGGGAGAGTCAAGCGTCGCAGCATTGGGGAATTGTCGCATATCCGTTAGTGTGTTTCTCATTATTTAAGGGTTACGAAGGATCAGTATGATCCATTTCCGAGAAACTAGTACATTGATTTAACCGGCAAGCCGATATCCGCACTTTTTGTCAGCTAGCTCAAAACCTAATACGTTGGGAGATTTTAAAGATAAATTTAAAAAATTCGTTTTGCTACGTTTATTTTGTAACTGATTACGTATTGGGGTATTTATTCATTGTTTAACAAAAATAATTTAACGGCAGAATGTGGGTTTTTGAAAATCAATTACCCGGTTAAAAGGTTAAAAATATATCAGGGACATATTCGTGAGGAGAGTGGGGTCTCAGCAGGCAAGTATCATTTCCCTCAATCCGTCCCGCCCCCTTAAAACCCATCCACAACCTCTAACCCCTTAACCGCCGCCTCCTCAGCGGAATAAAGTGGTTCCCTCGGTTCTTTTCCGAACTCACCAAGCAACCCCCTTCCACCAGTCATAAATATCATCCTTCTCACAACCCCACCCCCATCCGCCCACGCATCTCCCTCCCTTACCCCCCTCTAAAACCAAATCTAACGAGCTCCTATATAGTCTTGTTAAGGGGGAACCACGCGCGACTTGGGGTGCGGCGACCAAGATAGTGTAAGGGGGAAATATAGGATAAAATGAGATGGTGTGTAGGAAAGGGCGCAATATTGGTGTATCTGTGAGGAACGGTGTCTTAGTGGCACCGTCAAGCAGTTACAAGACAACCGTGTCTCCAAATGAACAAAAATGTAAACCCACAACCATTCGGTGTAATGCGAATGTGTGTATGTCGGCGGTCCCCACACTTTAACATCATCGGGCCCACTGATTGGAATTCCTCCTGGAAAACAACACACTCAAGTCGACCGACTGGCTAACCACTGCTGGGGCATTAACGGATGTTGGGGAAATCAGATTCACGGCGCCAAGTCATCACTCCAAGACTGAGCCACGCCCCCTTCACAAACGAACGAATAAATCCACCTGAGATCATATGTGCTTAATCAAACCACATTTTAATTTTCCGTATTTGGTGAGAAATATCACGAGAACGGGAAGAAACAATGGAAATAAATGTCGCAATGCAAGTTGCAGCAGAACTTGAGAAAAACATTTGAGGGCATCTGAATAGCTAGTTATTATTGCTCTATACAAATTTTAATCGCCGCGAATAAGTAAAAATAAGTGAAAAATATTTGATAAAGCGCTTTTTCCCAGATGATATATTTCTATTCGCCCGCCCAGCACAATTTCTGTGTCGAAACGACACAAGAGGATTTACACATGTATATGCAATTTAGCAGAACAGAATAAAAGCGAGCCCGCATGATTCTTCTCCCCTCTGCACATACAAATCGGTGGGTGCAATTAAAATCCCCGTTCAACCACCCACTCCGCCATTACCATCACAACCCTACTCCCCCTCCCCCTTCCGTCATCACATCGTCATTCTCCTCTACCCCCAGCCCTCCTCCTCCCAGCTCCCAAACCCCACCTTTAATTCCCAGAATGATCTTAAGGTATAACCAGAATGGCGTTTTATAAGGCACCAAGGGCGTGCGCGCTTTTAATTTGATGTTTGGCGCGTTCGGCGGCTACACGAGAGCGAGAATGAAAAGCGAATCAAAGACATTGTCGGAGTGGATAGAAACCACGAGCTCGGTGACGATCGCCCGGTCACGAGATCACTTAATTCCCCTCCCCGGCAAAGAGCACGAATAATTAAAGGGGTGAAGTCAGAGTGGTGTTCGTCTTTTTTCTTCTTAAATTGAGAAGAGGTTTATAGACTCTCTGTATTATAAAAAGAGAAGGTTTTAATATACGGTTTCGTTTAGATATCCAACTTATGCTGCCCTCTGTCGGCGCTATACAAAAGTTTTGGCTAACGTAACAATCGTTATATAACTAATATTATATAATAACAGTCAAGATCGTATTTTTTTAATTTAAACTCGAAAATGGGGAAAAATCGACTTGCAAAAACACTGCTTTTCACCTCATTTTTGCGGCGAAAACGCAATGAAGCCAGACGAAATACAGACTTTCCATGCCATTAGGATAACAATTCAGCGAATCAAACCTTTGACAATTTAAATCACAAATTAGTTGAGAAATAAAACAATATCTCCTTCTTAATTATTAAAATATATAGAAATAAATAGAAGAGCTTTAATTCTATCGACACAAGCGGACCAAATAATTTGAGTTTAAAAGTGCGCATGCAGTGCATAGCTTCGCTTACTCTAATGCAACGCCACTGAAGCTTGAGGCGCCACCTGCAGTTCACCATAGTAAAACAAACACCCAGCATTCATTTCGAACCAATTTCGAAGGATTGGAGGGTCGCGTTCCCATTATTAAAAAATCTTGGTGGTCCGCAGACCGTCGTAGTAATGAATAAATCTAACCACTCGTGTCCTCTACCTGTCCAGATCTCTGCGATGGCGCTCGAGGATGGACGGAGAGCGCTCTCTCGGCGCACGCGCGAGTCCACGCACGCCCGTGCGCGTGCGCGCGCGCTGAGAGCGGCTGGGGAAATTTGATGCTCGTCGACGCCGTGCGCACGTGTTATCCAATCCACGCGTCACCAGATCCAGCGTTTGCTCCAGCTCGGCTCTCATTCTCTCTCTCGCGAGGGGTTAACTGGAGCGAAGAGGTAAAATCGCGCAGCGATTACAAGAAAACGCCGGCGCACATGGAAGGACGTACACGAGTTTATTGTGTGCCAAGATACATCCTCCGCGGACACCGAATCCACCTCGGTGGACATCACACCTCGACCTTGGAGAACTTAAACCAAGCGCGCATTGGCGGATTGAGTTATGCTGCCCTTATGTTTTTAATGTCAGCAATTAAAAGAAGTGTGAAATTTACATAGAAACTCGTCTAAAAAAATAGTGGCTTAGCGCATTTCAACATTCATGTAAACCTGTTGCTCACTTGTGAAATTAGTTTTTTAGTGTCCCGATAGAATTTGATAATGGTATGTATGTGTGGTTAGTGAAATATATATTTCCTTTTCAACATTGAAAAATTGTCCTGATCGGATTGGTGATCCAAGGAGGATACATGAGGGCGAAGGGAAGCCTAAAAGAGGAAATTCAGCGAGATAGTGACGATTGTGTTGCGATTCAAAAAAGAACAACAATTATGACGGCCTACAATAAAGGGGTTTCCAACTTGAAGTGCATTTATTTTTATCACTTGCTTCAGCGGAAGTTTTCAAACGGCAACGGTGAAATCATAATTCCAGTCGCATTGCAGATTAGCTCTGCTGTGCGCAGTGGAGGACATTAACGTATAATTGTTTAAAATATATAATTGTACAAATGTTTAAAAAAAATACGAAGTTACATTTATCACTACATTTCTTTCATCCGTACAACTGTTATGAAAATTAAACAAAAAAGACACACAATCTATATTCATAGACATGACCAATCAACGTCGTCTATGGGCACGAGGTTAAATGAAATTGTTGTTGGGTTGGATTGGGATAGTATAAAGCGTCATTTAAACCGGAGGATCTTGGTCACATGCGAGGCGATCTTCTCCGGTCGCGTGAACTTCGCGAATATTTTATTTCGCGTGGTTCACGGAAATAATACATAGTCACAAAATAAATAAAAAGTCGAGTAGTACACCTCGCATGCAACCAAGCTCATCCGGTTTAAATGACGCTTAATACATCCTCAGGGCAGGAGGTCCATCCTCAGGGCCGTGTGATCCCGCCCTTGAGGATGGACGTCTCCGAAAGCTAGCGTTGGCTCTTCAAATTCGGCACGGTTGCAGTCATCAACCACGGAATTGGTTACCTCGTGTTCTTCCATCTATATATATATACACACCTACCATGTCCGATATTCCAATACAGTTGTAATTTTATTTATTTACATACCTGTACTATTCGTGATTCAACTAATAACCCCCCAGAAATGGCGGATTCGGGTGATTTTTAAATTGCGATATCAGCTTTAACAATACGGCGACTACATTAATAAATAAAATTAATCTGAATTAGCTTGCGTAGTCCAGTAACGTCGACGCAAACTCAATTATATGGATCGCTCAAACCAGCATTCCACCGGTAAGGCTGCTAAAGTCGTTCGCAGCCGTCACGCACCAAACGAAATGGCGCATCCTTTTCCAGAGTCGTCGCCCTGTACACTTTGGCGGTCGATTTTGAGTGCGTGGGGGCGATACAGACAGCGAAGAGCAGGACGAGCGTGCATATTGGCAATGCATATGCGATTCGATGCGAACGACAGAAAGAGAGAGAGACACTCTTGACCTACGGCGAAACCAAATTCGAGGATCATTTCCTGGGTGGTTTAGCGCGACAAGTGCAGGTATACACGTCCACATGTAGATGCGCGCGCCGACACATAAATAGGGGACGTGGCACCACCCCTAGATGGCGCCAGCACGAGAAAAGAAAACCACTCTTCCATCTACAAGTGAGAGGCGGCAACGCTTGGAATTCCGAGTGACCGCCAGTGTCGCTAGTAGTTCGCAAAAATCTCGCTTGAAATCTGCTAAAGTAATAAAAATAGAAGCAGTATAAAAGTCGGCAGCCGGTTTCCGGGAGACCCAAGTTGGCGAAACTCTTCTGGAGTTCCTCCAATGCAATGCGATTGGGTTCTGCTGCAGAGTTCCCGGCCGCCGGTGTCGCTGCGAGCGTCACGCGTCACCATTTTGTTTGGCCGCCAGCTGTAACTGATTCGGTGTATCGCCATTTCTCCTACCTCATTGGGCGCCAAACAGAGGGGGCGGGACCGCACTGACAACTCGAAGCTGGCACTATTCAACCTAGTCGCCTCGACCCATCGAAAAAGGGAGGGAGAAATAAAAAAAGCCTTCGGTCAAAATCTGCATTCCTTCCCCCTGGTTGAAGTCAGGACGGAGGAGGGAGATATACAGTCTGGATAGTCGGCAGTTGGGAAATTTCATTCCAGGAAAACTCCACCTACCTCCCATCCCAAACCCTCAGGCCTACGAATTGACGCCTCCCCCCTTCCTCCAACCAAAAATAGGCGCATGCTAGAACATCACTTAGGCTTTGTCGATTGGAGATAGCGCCGGTCATTTGCATATATCTGTAAGCTGTTTTGGAAGCGAAAAGTGTACATTTTAGCGTCAAGGAAGAAGAAAAGGCCGAGAGGGATGGAATAGACGAAGGGGGAGAAGGGGAGGAGGATGCAGCTAAGAAAACAGTCGACGGCTGGCAAGAAAAATGAAGGGGAAAGTGGGAGGAATGAAAGAGCGAAGAAGAAAGGGACTGGTAGGCCGATGAACAGTTTCAATATAGCTTCAAAGATAAAACTATTCTGTGTACAGTATATGGCGGCGAGGAGGGGAACTTGATGGAACGTGGAGGCCGCGTCTACACTGGCCAACAAACACATGGTGACATCATTTCGAACGCAAACTTGATCTCATGTTATCGATCGCAATAACTTCCGTAAGATCACCGACGACAAAAGAAAAATACGAATACCATTTGAACCCACAGTTCGGTTACAACAGAATTCGACATTACACATCGTCGCAAACACGGCAGAACACTTAAAAGACAAATTTAAAATAAATCCGTAGCGATTGAAATTGTGAAATAACTTCGAAAACATTGGACCAAATGACATAACCTGTTTAGAGATATAAAAAGCAGTCAGCTTAAAACGGATGACAGTGAAATCTTTGTTTCTCATTTCGAAATTGCTGTCTACAGTAAACCTAAAATAAATTCCAGCATTACGGTTGCCACGTGATTAATTCTAAATTCTATTTTTTTCTCTTCCAAAAGCGCTGTTAAATCAATCCTCTTATTTTCTGGAGAGAGGAGGGAGGGGGGAAAGAGAAATGGATAAAAAGTTTCGTCCTTAAAATAAGGAGGGGGCGGTGTTAGAACATAGGTAGAGCTGGGTAGGGGGGGGGACGGCGCTGAAAAGACGACGCGCCGAAGTTTCGGCAGCCAATCGGCGATAACAGTAATTGCCGAGCGTTAACGGCGCGACATGATCCCAAGCACAAACAGGAACTAAAACGCGCCAAAGATTTAGGAGTAAAGTTGGGTGGGCGCGTGTGAATTGCTGGCTTCATCCCCTCCCCCCTCACTTTCTCTGCACCGTAAAGATTCGAACTCGGCCTGTAGACGAGGGATGGGGGTGGGGGCGCACAGTGGAGCAAAAACAGACGCAGCCGCGTCTAAGATGTCAAATCGCCCTTTTCGAAATTCCGGGAGATACTTTCTCCCAATTGGCGCACAGTTACCGCCGCCTCGCCCATGAATTACGTCGAGCAAAACTCTAGGCGTGTTGGGGATTTTTTTCTTCTTCTCCAACCCCCTCCATCCCTCCCTTCCCCCCGTATCCTCTCGCTCTGTATATTTGCATAAAAGCTTCTCGCTCGCGCTCTCTCTCGTACGCGCCACTCTGTGGCAATGCGTGGTGCGTGCACACTCGAAACGAAATCAATGCGAGCAATAAATACGGAAGACGAGAGACGACGGGTCGGGTGGGCGGAAAGCGAAGCCTTGTTACGTCTCCGTTTCTCAATGCGAGTCCTCCTGAGACTCCAGCGTCCACAAAATCTGAGCTGAAAGCGTGACGAGGATATATGCTTCAATGTCATTCTTCCAATTTTTCAATTTGCGCGAATTCCTTCGCAAGTAGTGCTCACATCCCAAACGCAGCACATAATACAAGTACGTCAATATATCCGGATTTACTAAATATTTGAAGAGAAAAATATTGATCGATATTACGCTGAAATTCTAATACGAGAAATTGTCCAAACGGACGTAAAATATTGAGTCAAGCTGTAGCATTTTCATTGTTTTTACGCGATTTTATAAAATTATCCAGAATGTTTTTTTTTTTTGACAGAAGAATTTCCTGCGTCGCCGCTTCAACTCATGTATCCAGCTCGAACCCACAATCCCTCTGTACAGTCCCTATATATCCCTTACACCAAAACGCAACCAATAATTATGCGAATGTAAATAAATCATTGAACTTACCTCGGCCTTTCCTTTCATTTGGCACATCCCGAAGTGTGCCTCGTTGGAGGGCCATTCTAGCCTCTGAAATTGGAACAAAAAAACCATAAAATCACAATAAATTCGAAAGACTTCACCGACAGACAGTGCATTAGTAAATTGGCAAGCGGGGCGGATGAGAAAAACAATCTGTAGAGGAACGAACAATGGGATTGATCCAAAAGGAAATGGACAGTATAAATAATATTATAAATCACATTTTTTTATGCGACTTAGGTGTATCTATCGCTCGTGAACGGCGGAGTCAGAACGTCATTTCATTCAACACTCCAAATCAATCAAGAAAAAAGGTAGAGATGCACCTAGCAACGGCCAGAAAAGCCACGCCCACGTCAAAAGCTAGAGATCAAAGAGACGCAGAACCCATCGACTCGAATCAAGTCGAGACAACAGATGGTATCGTATCTCATAAAAACGGTCAGCTCGTTTTGCTATCCTACTTCAGACAGTGACCGCCAAGAGACGCTAGTTGTCCGCGAGTAAAGGAGTGGATCGCCAGAGGGATTCCGCACGCCACACTGGGCGGCGATGGCTTGTCAGACCAACCCGGATTCTAGTATAGAGGTGCTGTGTCGTTGGTTGTGAGCCATCCGACGGGCGTGTCCAATCGTCGTGAGTTGTGCACAAATGCACCGGCAAAATAATCACGTTCAGCTGCGGCACTCGTATATAGAAAGAAGGCGGGGAAAAAATTGTCGTTCGTTCGTTTTGTGTGGACTGCATGGAAAGCCTTTGTGCAGAGTTCGTAGAAAAAATACAATTGCTATAGGATGAGCAAAAAAAAAGTCGGCGGTCGCAGTTTACCGAGAGGGGAAAAAAGGCTGAATCACATCATGAAAAATTCCAAGGAGTGGAATAAACACGTCCACGCTTAGGATTTCCGGGAAGAGCAGAAAATACATGGTACATTAAAAACGAACAACCGTAACCTACCCCGCATTCAAACAATAACAAAAGTGAGTCTAAATTGCAAAATATTAAAACATTTATGGCAGTGCTTGCTCCATTTATTTATTGGATTATTTATTGCAGTGATAGCGAGACAGCTATTGCCCAGGAGGCGACATGGTAATTTTGCCTTGCCTAAGCTTAATACTGCTTTCTAGGTAGGGATATTTAACGTGTGCCTTATATCGTACAGGCGCGGGACCCACAGCTTCTCTTCCATTCCGAAGGACGGTGTGCGTACGAATCTCAATCGCCCAAAACATTCCGAATGTCTCGGTCGGGAATCGAACCCAGCGATCACGGGAGTAACAGTACAACACGCTAACCATTACGCCCCCTCTCACAGCTATTGTAGACAAGATATTTTATTCTAAAATCACATATAAATATTCACGTAAACAATTTTTATTTTCGATTTCTCAAATTGTATGTCAATTTTCAGGATTGTCAAATTAATGGTTGCGGCAGTTTCTGGAATGCAATCTACGGCACCGTACCTATAGAAGTTCGAAACGCGTGGCAGTCATTGCCCTGGTAAGAAACTCGAAACTTCGGTGAAAAAGCCAAGACAACTTTGTTCGTGAAGCCGTGCTGCGTGGTGCGTATACGTGTGTGTGTGTTGACCGGCCACACACGGACCTGAGAGCATGTGTTGTTCCCGTAATCCAATTAATCATCCCGCAGTGATATACACGCAGATGCGGCCGGGAGAGTGAGAGTGAGAGCGAGAAAGGAGCGCGCGACCAATCAAGCGGCTTAGCCGTACGTGATCCACCCCCGCCCGTCCGCCAATGGTGAGACAAGGCGAAGTGGGGCCAGCACACGCGCGCCGCTGTTCTTTTTCGCCGATACCAACACCCCCTTTTGGCCGGCGCTGTCGAAGATATCGCGACGGAAAGAAGTAGCGCGGCCGCACCCAGAGGATCTGGTGAAATCGATCGCCGTAATTAATAGGATTAGACGTGGCCAGCGCGTTGTTTACATCCCAAAGTCCGTCGTGAATATCAATTAGGGCACGGAGAGAGCGAACGGAAGAGAATTTCAGAATGTGAAGGGGGCGCGAGTGCATTTGCTCCATCGCTTCCACTTCCACATGTTCAGAGGCGTTCTGTGTCGTCCACAACTGTCCAAACACGTAGTCCACCGAAAGACAGATTCACTAAACTTTGGTCAAATCAATTTTTACTCGGCAACTGATTTGGGCCTCTCACATGTTTAACAATAAGGCATATGAATAGAGTGATGGCTACTACAGACAACGTCTTAACACGGCTCTGTTAACACCTCACTTATGCTCTTGATATTTCGTTGAGAAATAATCAAAGATAATTCAAACAAATGCCGATGCAAATTTTCAATGCAGCACTTGCTCACTGGCTCCCGCCATTTGAGAAATGGGCAAACTGACACTGCACGCAAGCATTTTGTGATTGCCTGATTAGGGGGCAGCACTTTACGGGCCCATGCATGGACCGCACCCAAATGCTACAAAACAGCTTCGCTATTTACACGAATTTAAATCAACGGTGAAATTTAGATTTTTTAAAGCTTACTTTTGCTAGTTTTTTTTACCAATCAACTGTAGTCAACCGCACTACAGGCGCTCTGTACCCCTAATGGTGCTTAGTTAGGCACTATGCGAGTGAAACGTCCAGTACCCCGGGATCGGAATTTTCGAGAGCTCGCGCCGGGAATCGAACCCGGGACCGACGAGCCAGTCAGTCGCAATACCGACTGGGCTACGACAAGCCTTTATTATTAAAACAAAATTATCACAAGCAGGCAGAACATCTTAAATTTGAATATCGAATAAAACATTCAAAATAGACGAGATATCCGTTCGCCGTCCCATTATCGTATTCCCAATTGTTGTCGGTCACAATTGGGATCTCCCCGATGACGCTGTCATCAAGGCCTCGTGGTGGTCGACGGCCTGCGGGCTCCCTCCAGTCCCGGGAGGGGGATTTCAGACACGGCAGACACGTTGTTGTCGTGAGCGACCTACCGGATAAAATCCGTCGCCCGGTTCCGCCAGGTCGCCCCAGTCCCCGTTGACGTCGAAAACGCCAAACAAAACCTTGTTTGCATACATGCATAATAGATGGCCGACGAGGGCATTTTGCCAGTAAATTTCGGAGAACGGAGGAGCAGCGAGGGCCAACATCCTCCCCGGACCAATATGAAAAAGTAGCATATGGATTTGAATAAATATTTTATCTGGTGAGATTCTAGGAACACCTAAATTTATGAAACCAGACTAGAGTATCCGAACGAATAAAATTAAGATTGCATCAAAAATCTTGAAAAGTTGATAAGATGTATCTATAATCTTGAAGTGTTAGGACAAAATGATTTAGTCATGAACAATAATGTTACTTATTTTTTTCAAACGAAATGAACTGGAATAAAATGAACCCAATTTCGATAGAAAAGATCAGGTTTATTCAATTGCGTTTTTGATATTTTCATAAGTGTCAACAGGATATTGTTTCAGTGTGTGAATATTGGGTCTCCGGAGGATGAGAGTGCGTATCGAGTGAGGTGCCCTCCTTCCCTCACTTCTAGTGGACATCAACTGCCTGTTTGTGTCGCGCCGAGGCCACCGTTGGAGTGTTGCGACAATTTACGTACGTCATGTACACACACGCCAGTGAGATGGGGTTGAGAGTGTGAGCCAGTTCCTCGGCAGAGGCAGTGAATCAAACAAACACAATAAATCAGTAAACAAGCCGACGATGGGCAGAGGCGAACAAACATAGCGCCACACTCTTCTTCTGTGTGCGCTCACGAACTAAGGACCGATGAACGACGGGAAATGACGAAGCACTATTCCAACTAAACGATCCCGAATAACTCATCATACGGCCAGTCGATTATCAATATCAGAAACAAGTTTTTTGAGAGCAGGCTAACCGATTGTGGACCCTGCGCACAACCAGAAAAGATCGGGCGACTTGAGTAAAAGATTAATTACTCTGTAGAACAACTATCAATACGGTTGTGAAACATGAGGGATTTATTTAGGACGTCTGGATGATATATATATTAAATGGTGAATTCGGGACAGTCTCCTTCATTCAGCCAGTCGATTATCAATATCAGAAACAAGTTTTTTGAGAGCAGGCTAACCGATTGTGGACCCTGCGCACAACCAGAA
>JAQGBY010000029.1:0-85085 GCA_034698785.1 Mycogona germanica
ATAGGACATCCAAAATTTTCCAACAAACTGATAATTATTGCATTTCCAAAATTAGTTTCTAAAATAGGCGAGAAAATATAAAAAAACCAACTTAGTTCGCAAACACTAGGGGCTGACATTCGATCGAAGGTGTGGTGAATAATTAACTTTGTGGTTGTGAGCTGGCGGTAGAATCTACATTGAATATATAATCTATTTGGTTTATAACATATTTATTCATGTACAATAAATAAGCAACGGTAGTTCTTCTAATAACTTCAAAAAAGGGCACCAGCATATTTGTATTGCAGTACACAAGCGCAGTACGCGATTAAAGGCATCTAGAATGAATATTTTAAGGCTTACTTCAATATTTTCGAAAATGACTTATCAAATAATTTGTAATCGGAAGGCGGCTACATAGTATATTTGTATGTATATTAAACCTGTGTACTCGAGTATAAGGAAGGGGCGTCAATAAAATAGGGTCAGTTCAGCTAATGTATCCAATTACTACAGTACCTAAATCCAAATACAATGACTAAAACAGTATATAAGGCAAACTGTTACTGGACAGCGAGATCATTAAAGTTCTATATTAATGTTAAAAAAAAATAGTCATATTAAATTTCATTTTAATAAACCTGCTGCATTACCAATAAATTATAAAGGTTAGGAGATTCATTGTTGGCTCACATTTCGTCTACTTGCAATTTGTTTTATACTTTACTCAGTAACAAAACCAAGATAATGTGAAACGATTTTTCGATGCAAAAGTAAAAATAACAAAAATAGTACAATTCCAAAAAATATTTCGAAATGACTTGAGTAATCAAATATTTCATGAAACGTAATCACTTTAATAAAACCTAAACGTTCTATTATGAGTTTAAATTTCCAAAACACATTTCGATTTAGAGTTTTTTAAATGGGAAAGCTTGAGAGAAAGCACCGGGTCGTGGTACGAAACATTGAGACTGAAGGAGCACCAATGTTTTGATCGAAATACAGAACTTGCCAACAGCATTAACGCAATACGGAGTATTAATGCACTCAAGTACAGTATAAAATATACCAGGATCAGCAACAATTAAAAAAAAGAAAGACAACCTCAAATCTGCTCCACGTAAAAGCTGAAGTGGCAACTCTGACAGATTTTAAAATGCTCTGCACGTTAATATATTCATTAACCACACAAAAAATTCGATACAAAACGAAGAAAAAAGTTAATTACGTCAGCAAAAGTTCAAAGTAACGTCACAAAAGAATACTCATGTAAACTATCACGACAGTTCAATCTCATCCCAAATTCCACTTACAATGTGTCCTTTTCAGTATTTAATTTATGGGCTATCACAATATGAAAAGCAATGCTTTTCATTATGCTATCTGACGATAGGAAGAGTTTCATTACTGACTTGAAATAAAAATGGAATTGTGGAAATTATTTCTCGAATAAAATCTTACTTTATTAGAAATTCAAAATTCAATTTTTGGTCTAGAGCATTAATGTTCTAGCTTACCGCGACGCGCCAAATTATTAATTAAGGCATTTAAAACAATTTTTCAATTTTTTAAAAATCAGCTAGTTCTCCCCACCACGCAATACTATAAATCGCAAAATGTATATTGCCTATCGATGGTATCTAGCCAATGATTGCAAGGCAGTTGGTTTCCACAACTAGCTTAGACCTGGTTATTAGACATATGACCTGTAAACAATGATATTATCTAATGTTGGGTAACGATGGAAATCTAAAGCTCATTTCAAAATACAGAGTATAAGCGTACATTTGGTTAGATTCGATGCTCGGAATGTTGACATAAATTGGTGACATTTTAAAAAGTCCATGAAATATCTGGTTTACGTTTAATTTGAATTAAAATAGACAATTTGAGATTTCCGTGGAAAAATAAATTTAGTAATGACGATATAATTTTCTTCGGTATAAAATTATTTAAGTGAGTGAAAAGAGAAAAAATGCTAACGATGAGTCGAAATGGTATATGCAATTTGTTTTAAGTTATGAACAAAAAAAGGGCATGTATTCCGTAGTTTAAAAAATACGGGAAACGTCGCATTTTATCAAGACCGACTCATGTCCTGAGGCACATCAGATATTTTTGTATTTATAAGTACTTGCACCATATTTGAAATTAGCACACAAGTTGACAAATAAGAGATTCGTCCAAGATACATACACATCCTCGGTACACAAGAATTAGGGTAAGTGGCAAACATGAAGTTAAAAATAAGATAAAAAAGTCGTTATACTAATGTATGAATCTTGTATTAAGGCCTCTCATTGGGTTCCCCAAAATATTGGGAAAGTTGTGCCGTGCACTTGTATATTGTTCAGGAACTAAAGTGAATAATTGCATCAAATTTAAATTGTGAACGCCAAAGGCACAATTGTGCATTGGGAGGCGATCCCGAATATCGTGCGAATTAACAAGTTTGATAGCAACACTAGCGCTTCATCCAGCTTTAGAAATCTACTGGAACTGGTTTTCCTTGTCAATGGCCACAGATTGCTTACTGTACATAGTTAACATTACCATAGGCATCACCATTGGTAAACACTAAACGAACACAGCCCAATAAAATAATAATAAAAAAAAATGTCCTAGGCATTTTACGGACACAATCACCTATTTGCTTGTGGTAGGCACATATTTAAAAATGAGATAATGGAATTAAGTACACGTGAAGCCGTTTTTGTAGGCAATTCCTTTTCCAACTTCTTTAACTGCTGACATGATTTGCATATATTGAAATAACTCACGCAATTCTTTCGATGTATCGAGATCTAGCTAATTAATCTGTGAACTGGCTATCAGGTCGTTGCAAAAGATAATTTAATGTGATCTTATTTATCTAATGATGCATAAATTGAAGGTATGCAAACAAATTTGTGCGATTTGGCACTCTTTTGTCGTGCCGATATGAACGTTTGCAAATTGCTGTGCTTAAATAAACAACTACAGTACATTTAACACAGGAAACAAATGAGAGGTTGACTCACCAGATGAAATGCAGCATTAATTCTACTGTAATTTAAAACCGAGATAGTTATGGCAATTTTACTTTTTCCAATTTTCCAATTCACAATTATTAATTTTTTTGCCTAAATGAACCGAAAACGTTTGGGAAATTCAGTCGACAATTTTATTTTAAAAGTACCAGCATATCTAGTAGTTCGACCTGGCAAACGTTAATTCCAATTTCGCGGTTGCTTAAACATGCAGAATCAACCAGACAAACTGCTAAATAGACAAACAGAAATCCTCGAAAACTTACATGAAAGCCATTCAATTGACATATACTCGAATTCAACCTAATACTTCAAAGCACAATCCAGCCAAAGGCACACACATCATAGGTCAATTCGCTCTACAGCGATATAAAATTGACCACTCAGCCATCAATGTAAAATATAGGCAGGTACACTGATCAACAAAAAAACTCACAATAAAAAAATAATAATAATAAACATTAGTTTGCATGTCTCTCGGGTGCGCTGAAATAAAAAATGAGATTACCACAGGAAATAGATGAAATCAGCACCGACAACTGTTAGGGGAACCACGCCTCGAAATGGGAATTACTTCGTTACTGGTAGTCCGATTCCCATTTAAAATGACATCGCCATTTTTCAACTTGGCTATTTTTTATGATGAGGCACATGATTTTCAGGCTAAACGTGATTCAAAATTCCCGACCAATAAGAAAGCGGGAAAATAGTAGCTTTTGAACTTCACAACTGCACCTCTTGACATCATTTACCGACCAATACGGTCAGAAAAAACAACAGCGCCGGTAACCTGGGTTCCCGATCATCATATTGTCGCGTCGTGATTTCCATTCTCGACGAATCAGATCAGCAGATAAGGCCGGAGAGGCATGGCCATTTCTCCTATTGGATGGTGCTCATCTCCAGGTGAGATGTGCGGGTGATGGTGGACGGTGCCGATTGGGAGCTGACATCCACTCGCTTGCGACGAGCATGCTGCTGCGCTATTAACTGGATATACTCGGGAATGACGTAGCGCAGTTTGACTACGATCATAAGCAAATTCTTCAGTACGAAGATCGAGGATGTGGAGGCGCCGTAGAAACTCCACAGGTAGATGCGAATGCCCAGATACGGACTCTCGATGGCCAGCAGCTTAAGAGTGCTGTAGATCAGGCCAATGACGGCAGGCCGCTGCCGGCGGCCGTAGTCGGACAGGCTGAGGCGAAAGAGGGGCAGAGCCGGGAGCAGGAGGTTGGCAGAGGCTAGCACCAGGATGGTCGTCTCCACCCAAAACGGTAGAATCAGACGGGACTCCATCACAAAGAGAAGCTACAAAGAACAGTAACAATCATTTACTCAAGCTATGTGGAAAATGACTACATAATCAGTCAGATGAGGGCCTCATTAATGCACGCATATGTGGAGGTCGAGTTTAATATGCATGAAACAGCCACCATAATTTTGTAGGAATGTTCAAACAATTATTCTTTATAGACAATTAAAACCAAAAATTCAAGACTGATTTTGGCAACTCAATATAAGATACCCAGAAGCTACAGCAATCTCGGCATTTCGGATAAACGTTAGTTAATATGATCACCAGATAAACATATATAACATTATAAAATTAAATTAAAATTGTGAGTTAAGAGACTGGTCCAAAACTGAAAAGACTGCTAAACGAATGAGAATTAATGAAAATAATAAAGAGTACATAAATTAATAGCAAAAATTCGGCTATTACGCTTCAGTGTTTATATTAATTCGAGAACTTTATTTTATCGCATGTCCATCAATTAACCTTTTGTACTAAGAACCGTATGTAACACCGTTTGACTACAACTTTGATGTTTGAGATTGTGATGGCCACGCAACGGCGCGCGCAGGTTGTGGCGTTGAAGCAGCAAATCCCTACCTCCAGAAAGGCGACGGCATCGAAGATCTCGAAGGCGGTTCCGGTGCAGAGGCCGGTGATGTAGGCGCGGCAGTCATCGTCGGGGTGAGACGGTGGCCGGTGCGCGTTGACCAGTAGCAAGAAAATCAGACTGGCGCCGCCGCCCAGCACTACCTTCAGCAGCTGTGACGTGAAAAGTTCCTCCTTGCCCAGATTGTTCGCGATGTTAAACTTGAAGATGACCACGATCTTGGCCACCAGCACGCCGGAATACAATAGCCAGGACAGGTATCCCAGAGGGAGGACACCGTAGGTGGGTAAAACGCCGTTGCCGCCGGGCGACTAGACAGATACAGAAATAATAATTTTTTAAAAATCATTACGCCAAATGGCCGCGTAAAAAGAGGCATAAATAATAATTTAATCGACTCCCTTTACACTTTGGAAATTATTTATTGAGTCTTTCACATTTACTAATATTATGAAAGGATCCTAGAACTAAAAAGGACCAGAGCAAGTACCTTGAGGGGACTGCTGGTGCTGGCCTTGGTTGAGCGCCGAAAAAAGATTCTGGCCACCCGTTGGTAAGAAGTGGTGAGCGCGCCCACGAAGCCCATCACGACAACGAAGTCGGCCAGGAACCACAGGTAGACAACGTGCGAGCGCTGCAGGTGCCAGATGATGAGGAAGTTGAGGAGACTGCCCTGTCCAATGCACAGTCCCAGCAGCACCAGCATGTCCAGCAGTCGCAGCACCAGAAGACAGGAGCAGCTCGACGCGGAGGCGGCGGCGGCCGCGTCGTCATGCTCATCCATCCAGTGAGGGTGTGTACCATTGCCGCCTCTGCATCGAAAAAAACAAACACAAAAGCAATTAAGATCAATGGTCATAATTAGTTTTCGCTGAACACCGCAACAACAGGGGAGCGATAAACAACAGCGAAATTACAAAATAACAATTTCAGAGTTACTAAATTTCGTGATTAAGTTGTTGAATTCAGCACATTTATTTCCGTAGCAAATTATAGAAATTGTTTATTCTTTTAAAGTGAAATCTTAGCAACAAATTGATCCCATATTTTACAAAAATGAATTAATTATGGCTTTCGCTTCTCTCTGCTATCTTTGGTCCTGTACAACTGTACTCAAAAGTTGACTTTACAAAAGAAAACCGTAAACTAACTTATTATATTTTTTTAAAATAAACATTTAAGAGTAGTAGTTACGTAAAGTGGATATAAGTAGACAAAAAAACGCTACATATATACAGGATAAAACGCAAGGAATAATCTAATTGATTATTCCTGTAGTTACGCCGAAAGCTTAGTTTAAAGAAGATAAAATGTTTTTAGACGGTTTTCCAAATAACGATATATGTATCTGTAAAATATAGCAATTGTTGATAATATCAAACTTCCATATGCTTTCATTCCATATGCAGTTGTAGCAGTACTTAGTCCCAGCCTAAAAATTTATAAAATGCGGATATAATCCATACACGTAAATGTATTGAATACTTATATTTTGAATACTTTTTAAACGATTGCATATCGCACCCCTATCTCAACACGGTAAAAAAAATATTGGACGTTTAAAGTCGGAAGGTTTTTATCCTTTTAAAATGTCACCGAACATGCCTGTAAACGTTGTTTTTAACGGGTGCAGGAGCTACAGTGTTTGCCTTCTGTCGATGCTTGGCTACCAGCAATTCGGGAATGGTGACGCCCAGCATATAGAACCGAGGCACACCGGACTCCAGTTCCATGGCCGTCGCCGGCGACACCCAGCCTTCCGTGGCGGAGGACCGCTTGCCGTTTCGACCGTCTCCGGCCACCGGAAGCAGGGCACTACCGTTGCTCAGTCGGTTGCCGTTGGCAACCAATCCGGTGCCGTGTCGACCCGCGCGGGCGCCTTCGTAAAGGTGTCCGTTACCGGCACCCACGCCGCTGCCGTAGCTATGTGTTCGCCGGGCCAGGCGGCGCTCTCGCGCGACTCGCAGCGCCATCTGGTACTCACGCAGCCGGACAACATGGTCGATACCGTTGCGCTCCATTTTCAAGTGTGAGTTGAGCGAAAAATTCTTTGGAGCACTCGGAAAATTAAGTGGATCGGCGAACTCAATTCATGTGATGTTCCCCTCAAGATGTCAAATACATGACACCGCACCGGTATTTCGAAATCGAAAAGAAAATCACGCCGGGAATAGAACTCGAGACTGTTGCACCACAAGTCGACAGGGGACTAACAATCAAATGTCCGGGAATAAATATCCACAAAATCAATATTTCTTCTTTGAAAATCACATCAAAGAATGTACTTGTATCTCCGACAATTAAAAACAAACAAACACAGTTGGAAACTTGACCTTCAATGACGCTCATACAATCCAATTTCACCGACGTATCACAATCGATGTCCAGAAAGAATTGAGCACAAGACGGACGCCGTATGACCACAATAAATGTTTCTCAGCAATCAGTCTTTTTGCTTCACTTTACAGATTGAACGGTAGCAGAACCAAATAAATTTATTTACTTGGTGGACCACGAAGTTGAGTAGAAAAATGAGCGCCAACAGTTTAAGCAAGCTTACAAGGACAAGTCCAATTCGTATTATTTGCAGATTTAGAATCTCCATCGTTGATAAGGCGTCTTACACATCCAATCATCTGAAGGCTTACGGAGGCAGAAAACGTTGAACGGCGAATTTGGGTGTTCCGATGAATGTGACTCCCCTAATTACGTTCTCGAATTTTAATTTCGAAAACATTCAGGACACTCATGCCATTCGCTCCAAGTCAATTTGCGCTAAATTCGGACGGCAAAATTTCGTCTAACAACGACGCATCCCATAAATCCGGCAAGAATCGTCACTGTCGTAATTCAGTAGCCAAAGTTGTGCGTGGAGATAAGAACGCCGCGCTGCTCTAGAAAGAAAACACCAGCATGCCCTCTCGTCATTCAGGTCGATCCGTACGTAGTAGTTACAACCCCCCTATGCTGGACGTAGCAACAGAAGCGGCAGTTTGAAAAGAGAAAATCCGATAGGCACGTAAAATATAAAATCACCAAGTCGATAAAGAAGGTGTGGCTACTTTCGCGACACGAACGACGTCAGCTAGTTAACACACGAAACTGCAATTACTTTTCACAACGCATCAAGAGCAAAATGCACTGGTCAGAATCTCAAGCACAATTAAAAGAGAAATAATAGCTAGAGTCTGGCTCAGACGCATTAGCTCAACTGCTCAAATAAGCCTATATATTTTTGTAGCGAGATCTAACCAGACAGGACGTCCCTCGAGTTGAGCACATATTGGCCCGCTCGGGGAATTTGAATGTCAAACAGCTGGTCTGACTGGACAAAATGAATCCCGCCTGTCATGATGCTCGGCACGCCACTCCCGAGTGCAAAAATACCGTCAGCGTCCGGTTATCGGAAAGGAGAAAAAAAAATGTATTCAATAGGACCTAATACGAGCCAGACCAAACGGAAACTTCTAGGTCAAATGTAGCCCCAGTAACAACAGCATTGGTAACTGGCCACCACATACCGGTTCCATCGATGAGGGAAATAGCCCAGGGCACACACTATTTAGAAAGCTGCCGTTATAACCATTTTGTGTGTGTGTTGTGTTATGTGCAGTCAAGTCGTCTACGACCTCTGTTGAACCTGTAAATAAAAGTTCTCCCGTTTCCGATCGAGTATACTGCTTCTCGTAGTTGCTGCAGGTTTAGTCCTGACCCCACTCCAAGCTCTTTTTCTGCTGCCCTCAACTTTGCCCAGTAAAATGCCCTTTCTCGTACTGTCATCCGATCGCAAAACATGACCAAAGTAAAGCAGCCCCAGCCTCACCACCCTGGCTTTTGGAGAGGCGTCTTGCCTGATACCCACCAGTGCTGACTTAAGGAGAATCAGTTTCCACCACAATAATTCAAAATTATCTATCCTCCTTTGTTCAGTAAAAATGAAAAAAGGAGGATAGAACCCAGCTTTCACATCAATACAACATGACTGAAAAAACCACTGAATTTACAATTCTAACTTTGGACACGTGCTTGCCCCTCATTAAGGGGCATTCGGCACAAGCGAACTGAAATAACAAATCAACTGACCAAATGTTCCAATTACAATATATACCCACAAGCAGCTAGCCCCGAATATGGCCTATGGCGGGGGTCAAATGACCAGTTAAGGACAAAGGTGTGGTTGGCCAGTTAAGGACAAAGGTGTAACAGGCTCTTGACTCATTTAGGCTATTCCATTGTCGACACACTCTGGGGAAATAGGAGTTGAAGTACGAGTCACATCTACGAGTGAGTCACATCTACGAGTGAGTCACATCTACGAGTGAGTCACATCTACGAGTGAGTCACATCTACGAGTGAGTTACATCTACGAGTTCCCCCTTATAAGACCTTATAGGATGCTCAATCACCGGCGAACCTCCTTAACAAACATTTAAAAAAACAAAACACGAATATACGAAGGTATGGATGATGCCCAGGGCGTTATATTTTAAGGGTGGTTTGCCACCGGCGAGAGGCACATCGACGCCTGTTGGAGCCACCGTCTATGCGCCCAATATATTAACGACCGGTGTCCAGACGGATCCATGAATGGCAGAGGCGCTTCCTCGATGACGCCGGTCAACAATTTTTCATAACAGCTGTTGGGATTCGATACTTTACATTCGCCTATAGAGAGCCGCGGGAGGCGAGGAGGAGGGTGTAGGAGTGGTATTTGCAGGTAGGCAAGGCGAGCAAAGGTAGATAATCGATACGAATGTGATCCCCAAGTTTATCGTCAGAGCGACCGTCGGCATAACACAGCGAAAATGGTTCTCTCTCAATGCCAAGTTCGTGCGGCTTCGAACCACTCATCAGAGAGCCATCACTCTTAACGGGGGAAAAGATCTATTGACAACTCGCGGGCGTCGTCTCTCGGGGTGGGAGATGTGCTCTGCCCTAATGCAGGGGTTGCGAAATAACCAGGCGTCAAATTATGGTCCAACCGCTGAAAACCGATAAAAATATTAAATTATATAAAATTAATTGGATTATCCAAAAACAATATTTATCCCATAAACTAAATTATATCGCAACAATTTCCCGTAATAATTGTTTTAAATGAACAATTTTAAAATTAGGGTGGAGTTCGTGGTGCATGAGCATCTTCATAATCCACAATCAAGAGATCGTTTCAAAACGTCTCTCAGCGAGTCGATCGTCCTTCGACATAAACTATATTAGACGGCAAAGACAATTAAGCAGTTATTCTGGAATAATAATAATAATTCTTAATATTTTCAACAGTGAGAAATTACTATATCGCCCGAATATTACAGGGTCGGTTTGGGATTCGTTAACATTCAAGGTTTCTTTATCAGTTGACTGATTCAATTTTTTAAACCACAGTTACGAACAGTTATTTTTCTAATGTCAATTTATTTTTGTCGATTCAAAATGATTCATACATTATATCGGTTTAACGTTCTACGAATTGACAAACCTACGTACGCGCTTCCGCAAACTATCTTGCCGCATCAAGAGGCGAGCTCCTCCCAAACAGTGTTTGGTGTTTGGCGCGGCTCACTTTTCGTTGCCCCACTTGCACTTTCGTTCGATTAATAAAATAAGAGTGCGGTAGTACACACACACAGTAATAGAAATGTGGTAAAAATTACGAGCGTGAGCAACGACGATAAAATAAAAATTACGGGCTAGAATTTCGGAGCCATATCAGCGAAGGGCTAGGGCAAGATCAGGGGCGACGCCCCACAGTATTGACCCGACTAGCGGACAGCCGATGACAACTAGCATTGAGAATTTCTTTTTTCAACTCTAACCATTAATCAAGTTGTAACGTCGATGCCAAGTTTCTCTAAATGGCAAACACTTTTCTACACTATCGGAAAGAGGAGAAAACGAAAAAAGTATTGTGTTACTTTACTTTGCCACTCCACCTCCGCATATTTTGTCATTTGAAAAGTGCAATATTGGTAAAATGCTGGTTTGCACAGTGCAAGCCCGATAAGAAAAGTATATAATTATATCTACTAAAGTTTACCAACTATTGGAAATTTCCAGCCAATTAAACTAAAGGTACGGCGATGTTCATTTAAAAACAATTTATTTTGAGCCCCATGCATTTGAGACACGCTAATGTTATTTAACTCAAATTATTATTTCAATTTAAAAAAAATATTATATAGCTAATATAACAGCGATTAAATTTGCAGCAGGATCAAATTCCTACGCACGCCTTCCTTCGGAATGAAACTATAGCCCAAGGTTTAATTACACCTTCAATAGAGCGAAGGAATCCATACTTGTACGATATCAGGTACAGGTTAAGTATCTCTACCTAGGTAACTTATACTAAACCTAGAATAAGCAAAAATAAGGACGGAAATGCTGATGGACCGCCTTAGCAAATATCATAAGAATCTTTAGGCATTCAAAGCTTTTGCGCGCCAGCTAGTGGGCATCTCGGGAGATTGCAGGGTCCCGAATTTTCAAACTAAACTTGACATTGCACATATTCAGCATCGCTTCACAAAGACACGAAATTATATGTATAAATATTTAAAAAACAACACATGCGGTTGCCAGCGGACAATTCCCATCGGTCCAAATGCGTGTAATGTCAAACAGAACGTTAAACTACGAATGGTGTGACTACCTGGAATAGTGGAACGCCAAATTCACCATCGGAGGACATTGACCTTCGACCGTGCAAGCGTGCGTACACGGATCTATGAACCCATGGCACATGCATGCAGTGAATGACCACCAACAGCTGTTTCCTCGGTGGGGTGTGAATCAGAGCACCCGTTAACATATTAAACATTAACAATAAGGCATATGAATCGAGTGATTGCTAAGGTGACTACGACCTACTATATGCAACACTTATGCTTATTCAATGCCAGCGCTATTTCATTGCGCTTACGATAATAAAGAGACTTCTGTAAATTCATATCGATCAAGAAAATGCTTGATAGCATGCGCTTGATTCTAGTTCTAAGATTCTTGGACCCCGGTTGGGTCAATGACATGACGTCGCTAATTCAAAGCAGATTTTGGTTGGTCAAATGTGACAACTGACAATGTGTCTTTGCCACAACCATATACACGACACTCGTATCTAAATTGCTAGAATTTCTAATTTAAAATGGCACAGTTATTCTCATTTTGAGTGAAACAATTAACACATTTATCAACGTGCCCAGTGTCAATTACAGTTTCTAATACTTTATTAACTGTGCCAATGTTTAAACTCGAGACTAATGTTCTTAATTGGCAGAATCGACCAGAATTGCAAAACGCTGCACTGTACTGACTTGCAAAACAAGGCAAATCAACAAAATGATGTACACAATCACCAACAGAGCTATTGATTTGAAATACTGTTCAGTTAACGCACGTAATCGACTAAATATAGAACATATTTATTTAACCTTCGCATTTCGAAATGCATACAAATATACAATACTTTAACAGTTAACTACATACTAATACTTTTTACTGTATTAATGAAACCAAAATCAATATTGGAAAAAAGCAGAAAAAAAAGCATTTGAAGTAACCAGGAGCAACTACCAACAGAAATGATAACAAGTCCACTGAATAAATTGCGACCACTTGTCATCTTTTCGAAATGCCCCAGAAAAGGAAAAGCTCCCAACGCAATTAATGGCGTCGCAAGGCATATTTTATTCAGGCTTCTGACAACGTTAATCGGTTAAGTCAACAACATGTATTTGCATTTCATGAAATCCATTAACAGACAACACATTTGTTAACTTAGCCTAGTTAAAATTACATCGCTAATCTAAATAAATAATACAAATGTAGGGGGTTTGTAAACATTGCATGTCATGTACATGTCTTTAGCGAGTTCGATTCCTGACCGAGACCTCTGGAATTTTTCGGTAGCGAGAAATTCTTAAACACGCCTTTCTTCGAAATGAAAGTAAAACAGTGAAAACCGCGTCTGAAGGTTATCAGGTACACGTTAAAGATCCCCTCCTAGGAAGCTTAAACTAAGCCTGTTTGGGCTAGGCAAAATTACAGGGTTGCCCCTAGAGGGGGGGGGGGGGTTAAGGCGAACACGCTGGTGGAGCTAGCTCCGTATTATTTACATGTCTTTAGGCAAAATGGTTGCAAATAAGTTTTGTTCATTCACTTGGGAAACTATTATTTTATCGAGAAATGGTGAATTCGGGACAGAAGAATGAAAGAGACGAACACGAGTGGAGGACTCGTCTTTTAATAATAATATTTTACTATTATTTTAATTTGAACGGATAATTGTGAAAAATACAGAGTGTCGAACCACGGATCTCTGAATTAATTACTCGGTCTCAATTAAAAATTTAAAATAGTAAAATATTATTATAAAAAAGACCGCCACTCGTGTTCGTCTCTTTTCATTCGGAGCTGTTCCGAATTCACCCTTTCTCGATTTAATATCATACAGACGTTCTAACAAAAATATTTCTCTATTATTTTATTTATATCGTCTCAATCGTAAATGTTCTATTGTTTCTATGGAATGTCATATACAATAGTGTACAAGATTGTGCCAAATCGATACAGAAGGACTACATAATCAGGACAGTCCTGGTCGAGCGGGTTGGGTTAAGCGAGACCGTTGCGGGACGAATTTTATTTATTGGTGGCGGCGCGACAATCGATAAATTGTAAGTGGCTTTTGAGGAAAATTGAATGGAGCCGCCTTGGTTCTATGCGACAAACACGTAGAACCGTACATAAGGATCAGCACTCGTCCCCCATGTAGACAATGGCCACAACTTAAACAGTCTCCACCCAGTTTTCATCGAGGACGAGTCTTTCAAAATGGCTCGGTTCCAGATTCATACACGCACAAACTCACGATCCCAACGGAAAAGAAATCGTATGGAGCGAGTTGGCACCTGTTCCGGTGGCAACACCTAGAAATGGCGGTCCAGGAATCTAGGTTAAATCTTTCGGCCCTGGGCACAATGTCGCACTATGAAATATTAATTAATTTGGATTTTATATGCAAGCGATTCGCTTATGGATATGACGCGAAATTAGTTGTGCACTGTTGATTTAGAAATTGTTAAATAAATTATATTTATCGATCGCAGCAAAAATATCATTTCTATTGCTAAATTTCATATGAATTATTTTTCCACTATCTAATCTGCACTATTTTATGCCTCATTAAATATTAATTGAATATATAGTTGTCTTCTAATTGAAAAAAAAATACGAGCAACCCAGAATTATTATTTATGAACGACATCACACACAAAAATCTGCAACGAGCGAAATAACTTCACTCAAGACTTCACAGTCATAATTTCACTATGTACCTATAGCATTTTATCGCATTATTGCAGTCCAAGCAATCGTCCTATATTAGTGATATAGTATAGTGATATTAGTCCTATAGTATATTTGATCGAAAAGATGGATCCAAGAAACCTACAAGCTCAGTCATCAATACACGAAAGAGCCGTAAAGCAATCATAGATCAAATTATATCCGTTATTGCCACAACAATATAAGTACAGACCATCCATAATCGCAACAAATCCAATTTCACATGAGAGTGTTGCGACACTGCTAAGGACATGTCACGCGAATGTGTGAACACTGCAATGCAGACACAATTTGGCCGTGAGCCGGGCAATTGCAATAATGCAATAATTTAGTGAGCTTACTTTTTTTTAGTAAATTAAATCAAATTAATGTCTGTGTGTGGGGAACTCCAGGTGGTAAATCGTGAAACGGTAGCTGTGGATTTTCTCACGCGGAAAAGATCAAATTCGATTCAAAGATCAAACAACATCGTTCGGTTCCGCATATTCGCAAAAATAATACCTCAGTATAATAATGCTCTCAGAAGGAGTTTTTTCGCCAACACCAAATTATAATTTATCAGAGCGATTAATGACCGTTTAAATGCTAAAACACTAATAAATTCCATAAAACGACAATAAAAACTACAAATTTCCAGTCACCAAACACTAAAATATTTTGCATCATCCATTATACCAGAGTTTGTCGACTGTCGTGACGTGATCAAAATGTTCAATTAAATGTTCTTATAAAGACGTAGAGGACCACCTCGACAACAACCTTGCACAAAGTTAAAAAAAAGTACCAGTACCATTCAGGTAATCCGCAATTAAAATTTTGATCAGAATTGAAAAAAATATTAATCAGATGCCTGTACATACTCTGTGTATCATAAGGAAAAAGTATTCTGAATGCTGGACGCAAAAGCAGTTAACAACGGCAATAAGTACATTCAATTTTTAAAAAGAAAGAAGTTTTTTACTAATACTCTGTATACCCGAAAATGTTGCAGGAATTGATACGATCATTACAAAATAAGGATTATGACAAAAATACTGTACGAAAAGTTGCGATACATGGAGTGGTCGTGATGTTGGATCTTACATATTCAATACGTGCCTAAAAATAAACAAATCACATGTGAAATCGTAGTGGATTTGACTGTATCGCGCTATCAAAATTATACATTTAACGAAATGAGAAAAGCCAGAGCATGATTTCGATTATCATTGTCAAGGGCTACGTTTTTTAATTGAATGTACTAGTTTCCGTTGCTAACTGTTTTTGGGTCCAGCATTCAGAATACTTTTACCTTAGATTTGACAAAGTTGACAAGACAGAGTAGTTGTCTGCCTTGCACATTCCGTCACTTACCCCTTTGGTTCAGGATTGGCACCCCAAGCTATCTTCGGCGAATCCTCAGTCATTGTCGGCGGGCCAACTTCGAGTTGGCACTCGAATCGGAATTAATTTCGGAAATGAAAATTGGACTTCGTGTACCGTGAGCGTGCACAGATGACGCTGTGGTTTGGGGATCGAGCCGAGAAGAGAGCGACAACCAAATGACGCGTGACGATCGACGGAACAGGCAGGGTTCGGGGGCCGACGTCGAAAACGCCAATTTCGTGGAACGGCGAGAAATTAATTCCACGAGATTGCGTTCCCGCGAATCAGCGTCGAATCGTGTTACGAGCGCGCATTTCCTTTTTTTTTGTTACCCGGTAATCGCCGCGTATGGAGTATAGGTAGGCAAGTTTGGGGAGGTGGAGGCACGGACCAAATGACAGCGGTGTCGACAATCAATAATGTACTCTTGACGAGGGAGGGGGGGGCGAGGTTGAAAAACGACAATAAAAAATAGTCCAGACTTCACAGTCCAACACGTATGAAAACGGAATCGAAAAACTACTGTTCCCGATAAATATTTTTTCAGGCGTCCAATCAATTGGGTTCGAATTGAAGAGCTGGGTTCTGCCGTCAGAACCCGCGTACAGTCGGCCACGAAGGAATCAGTCTTGGAACCCCGCTCAACTAAAGAAAGCTAACAATTAGGCACAAAGTCAATCCCCGAGGACTCGTAGACATTCCGATTAGGAATGACAGACCAGCTGAATCACGTCACTTTGACCAGCTACATTAAAATCGCAGAACAATTTTCAATCAGTCATACAAATGTCTGAGTCACGGAGGATGAGGCACATGTGTTCTTTAGACTGTAGCAGAAAATAAACGAACAACCGTGTTAAAAACGTAAAGCAAAGTTGACGAGACACCGAATCTGAAACGCAGGATACCAAAAACAAATCCAATTCCAATAATATTGAAAACACCAACGTTTCAGTATCATAACAAAAATAGAATATCCTTTTCAATGTCGGAGATTATTAATATCTAAAAAAACAGCTAACTGGCTGCCACTTTGAACTGCAGTGGATGTTTGAAAGCTCACAGAGCGCCAGTTCCTCTCGGTCACACTGGCGTCAGTAGGGTTTGGAGTAAAGTACGAGTTCGTCGTGGCACAACCAAACACACCGACCGGGACATATACTGGACCCGGTGAAACTAAAAAGAACGTCTCATCATCCCTGCCGCCGCCGCCACCACCACCACCATCCACACGCCAAAAATAAAGAGACAGTCGGGACCACACCCTAATCTCACTTTGCCCGGGCGATAAATGGGCGGGATCGCGGTCTCTTTTGTTATTAAGGGATAGAAACACGTGCACACTATGGAATAATGGAACCAGCGCGCGCGCAAAAGTACGCGCCACTTCCTCCCCCACATGTGTCATCGCCGAATGCGTTGGTTGAAGGTTTGCAGTCAGTGCCGGCGCGTGCTTTTTGAGAACCGGGGGGTAAATAATCAGATTCTGGGGCCCGTTGCACCCACCACCACCACCACCTTGTTCTGAAGTCAACCGACAGACCCATCTTACAAATTCTAGAAAATTATATTTCTTTTCAAGACTTTTAAACAGTTGTGGAAAACCAGAATATTTGAACGCAACCAGATTAAAAAAACAAAAGATTTCCGATAGCAAAAAAAGCAAAATTTGTAGAGGTTGTTGAATTGTTAGTTACGGTCCCGAGTTTGATTCCCATCGCCGGGACTCATTTATTCGATCCCCGAGTACATAAATGTGCCTCTCGAATAGGGCTGATACAGTGCTGATTCGGTGACAGAATCTCCTAAAGCGTCTCCTGATATGAAATAAAGGAATTAATTTTGCAAACAATATTATTGTTCTTGCGTCAGGCAAGAACGTATTGGAGATCTTGGTCTCGAAAAAAATTGTACTTTTTTGCATTCCGAATATGATTAAAAAAATTGGAATTTAAAAAATGGAACGACTTGTAATTTGGGGCTCCCAAATCAAGTGGGCCTCCATGAAAGTGCGCTCAAATTTGCTCCACCCATGCGCCGGCCCCATTTGGAATCTACCTACAGTGCCGCCACATCTCTCTGCACATGCGGTGCCGATGAAAATTGCAAACGTGGTAATGGCTTGCACCACATGTGCGTATTGGGGGGCGGCCCTCTTTCGATCAGAGTGACCTAGGAAACGAGAGAGAGAGATCCCCCACTAATCAATTATGCAAATTAGGTGGACGAGCTCCTCCCGTAAACCCTGATGAATCCTCGGAACTGGTAATTGTGGCGTACGTGATTGTGCCGCAGCCACTGTGATGAGCGATAACATCCTGAAATTCCGATTATCAACACGCAAACATACGCAGGGCTAGGGTACCACACCATCCAATATTCGCGTTTCACCGCGAATAGTTTGCTCAGCGCGAGCTATCGTATACCTAAAACTGTTTCACTCAATTACGATATTTAATTTACCAGCTTACTTGTTCAGGAACGCTACTGATTTGCGCAGCTCTTTGACTGGGAGTGAAGTCGAGGCGAGGACAAAGCATATGTGACACATTTTTGACTGGCTCTGCTGGGGATTTGTGGCTATGCCAGATCCTCATGTTGTCATCACACTGAACTGAAGTAGTGGAATTCAAATTTTTGCCATTGTAGTCGAGATTAAAAGGTGATCATAAGAAGACCAGTTTCGCAAGGATTTGGAGGACGGATTCAAGCGTACGAATGAATACCTATTGGGATTACAAACTAATTGTACTGCGTCGGGTCTACCCTGAGAGAATCAGGAACCAATAGTCTGTCGAAGAGAAAAATCACTATATTTTGTCTACACCGGAATAGGTGTCATATTCGCGTTCTATTCTATCTTATATGTTCACACGTTCGATAGCAGAACACCCGTTTCTTCATTTCCTTCCCGAGTGCCAAGCAAATAATGCAGTCACAAAATTACAGTGGGTCATTCGATAATGGAAAGGCGACGACAGGAAGTACAGTGTACAATAGCTTATTTTGACTGTGCTTATAACAATATCTTATTTTCCGCAACATAAATGGCTGCTAGGATATCTGGCGATGATTGCCACCATTTGAAAACAATAAACGTTACAACGGCTTGAAACAGGTGGGGACATTTCATTTTGAAAAGAGGTTGACTTTCATTTAACAAACGCCATTATGAATTTGCTATTGCGTGGAAATCATATCATCATCGATGAATGCGCCAGATAGGAACATTATAAACACAACATATACTGAAATACGTGATAGGGGGAATATATAGGTGGATGAAACGTAATTTTTTTATATATAATTTGTTTCACTAGAATATATAGATTTGTTTAAAAAGAGTGGGATATAGCTAAAAACTTTTAACACCGCAGGTAAGATTGAAAACTTATCACATTTCAGAAATACGAGCAAATAGTAAATTCTGGAAATTTTAATAAAATTTTCTAATATATAACACAAGAACAATGAAATTGCCTTACCGTAGCATTTCGGTGCTAGATGTTGACTGCGGCATCATTTTACTTGCGGTACTTTCGTCGTCAGTTTCGCCTGAAATGTATTTCAATGTGTATTAAAACATTCCAAAAGCGAAACGACACATAATAACGCAGCTATATTAGTATAGCTGGGGTCAGTTCCGAATCTTAATAAATAAAATCCTGATGAACTGGATTCAGCAAAGGTAAATTCAAACATTATTTATCAAACAAAAACTAGTTTCTAATTTTCCCTACATTGCAACCATGCCCACACATTAGAAAAAAGTATTAAAAAAAATCAGTTTTCCTGAAGTTAAACATGTTTTATTTTTTAGAAATTTGTCAAAGTGTCGAGCATTTTGCTCTCGTCGTTTGTAACTTTGTACAAAAAATATTGCGTTTCGTTCATTTTACCATATAAATTTCAAAATCATTTGATCTGAACTTTCTCGCACATTTAATTTTCTGGGTTTATTTTCTTGACTTTTTCATAACGTATTGTAAGAATCCTCCAACATCCTCAATTTTTATTGTATTCTATGGAGATGGCTATTGAGTATGCTCAGGCCACATACTATTCATATTTGGCTGGTCATGAACAATAAACAAAATAAAAATTGTCAATTCGTATAATCATGAGAAAATAAGAATAATAAACGTTAAACTAACCTCCCATTGTATATAATCACTGTTCGTGGGCTTGGTCGATCGATCCACTAAATCTTTGGCACATCCGTCGGAGCCTTGCGGCTGGTCCAGTTTCGCTCAGACTACACTGTAGACCATGGCTGACCAGTCACACCTAAAGGAAACACAAGATTATAATATTGGTTCATCGAGGCACTTGGATTCCGTATATCCTCTTATTAACCCTGTTTACGTGATGCCAGACGTCATCTATCTCTACCGTGGACCATGTTGATCTGTTATTTGATATCGATATATATTTAATTACTAATTGATCTGATAGTTATCAAAATTCAAAGTATCAAGTCCCACTCACGTCGCCAACGGAAAAGGCGATTAGTAATTGTCGCATCACTCTTGACTGTTACTAAACACCCAACTGCACAGTGCACAGACGCCGGTCAAATAGCTGTGTTTTGTTATTGGCAACAACTCAAAGCTGTTCTTGGTCATATTTATCGCCTGGTTGATTCCATAAATGTCGCAAATTGCAGTCAATTGAAAATATAAATTTTACTGCAGAACATATCACACATATGCGGTCGAGAGAACAATTAGCGCGCACTGCCAAATTGGCGAAACCCCGACGTTGCACCATTTCACCTGAAAGACAACCAAACCGACAAGAACTCAAGTCTGAGCTAGGCAGTCATACATTCTGCCTACGTACAGTTCCAAACACAGGCTTGACCTACGGCAACCTTGAATTGAATTCCAAAAAGGATTCTCCCAAATAAGCTAAACAAAGGATCCAAATTGTTTCCCACAACTTCATGCAACCCCTAATGACAGCTGGTGCGCCGTCCGTTGGTAAAACTACACGAGATAATAAAAATTGCCTTGACCTCAGCGTTCCACACCTAAAGCAACGGGAATAAATATCCTTTCGCTTTGTGACCAAATGCAATTTCGCTGGCCACCGATCGACAAGTTACGAGGAAAAAGGGGGATAAATCACTGCCAATGCCCTTTAGCTCCAGCCATCGTAACGAGACAAAGTAAAAACTAGGGCAGTAAGTCATAGACCTACTTTCTGATTATTGTCCATTTACTTCCTCAAGATAAACAGTTATCAGAGCAACAGTATGGCAAGAGACTTACCTTATTCGTGTCAAAACGACGGAAGACAACTGGAGGTAAATAATGTAAAATTTGTATAAAAACATCGGAAAAACTCCGACCACAACAACCCCTTCTGACATTTACCCTCAGCGCTGATTTATTGTGTTCCTGAAATCACTAATTGTTCAATATCTAGTCGCAGCAAGCCTTCAAAATGGAAAGAGCGTCCGCAAGAAACTTTAAAATAAGACAGTAGCCTGAATAACGGAACGTATCTATGGTAAATACCACGCTGTAATCCAAAACACCGATTTGCGCATGCGCACGGCACAGACTGGAGCAAAATGGGATACAAACTACTTTGCGCAAATAGTGATTCCACATCTCTTGCAAGTAATTTCTGGTTCACCTGAAAACAGAATTAGAATTACATTTAAAGCTAATGGCGATTTACTTTTAAATGTTCAAAAGCCTACAGTTTCTCATTGATATTGTATCGGTTCATCGGTTGTATCATAATCAGGAGCTGCATTGTAGATGTTACTCGTACTTCAACTCCTATTTCCCCAGAGTGTGTAGACAGTGGAATGGCCTTGACGAGTCTCAAGTCAAGAGCCTGTTAGGAAAGGACAACCACACCTTTGTCCTTAACTGGTCATTTGACCCCCGCCATAGGCCCCTTCCGGGGCTGCTTGTGTACATATTTAATTGTAATTGCAATTGTTCCTTCTCTTGAAATTGTTTTCTTCTGAAAACATTGCCACCTAGATTTTAACAAAGAACGTATAACGTATTTCTACTAGAGAATACCTAGAGAGCAACTACAAGCAGAGCCATAAAATCTTCAGTGTTGCATAGAAAAACAAAAGTATAAATAAAATGAGGGAGAAACCCCCCAAACCAGACAACGACGTTGTCCTTCAAATCAAGAATTTTAAGTTTGCAAAACACTGACAATTCAATAAAACTCGCCCACACCATCGCACATTTCCGAGTTTCGCCAACTCGGCCGTTGCTGATCATTATTTTATTTGCCAAAACAATACGTTCTCAAAAAAAACACAAATAAACGAAACTGTCACCAGTACAAAACCGTTTCACGCAAATCTACTGTTGAGTTATTTTTATTACTTTCGGAAGCTACATGGACGCACGCAGCATAAATTGACCACTATCACACATAACGTCAGACAATATAAGATAACCAATGAAGTGATTGAGTTTCCTATATATATATTTGCCATTTGCATGCCTACATTCATCACCATTCGACTGTAATCGTCCAACTAATATTACGCCTTGGCAGCCAACGATTTCAGAGTGAGAATGCACTGCTGTAGGGCCTCCTTTTCCTAAAATAAAACAAACCAAATAACTTGTAAGAAACGCATTAATTGCACATTATTTGAACATGCCATTTGTACTTACGCGAACATTTCGCAAATTGAGCATGGACTTTAGTTGCACATCCTAGATTGAAAATTTAAATCTAGCTCCATGTAGACTAAATTGACAAGTTTCTGTTGCAACTCGCATCCCACGGTTAAAGTGAAATCAATAGAAAAAACCATAACATTTTCTATTCACCATCTGTGATATAATATTTTCACAACAGTTGTTTGTTAATATCGAGGTAGATACTCAAAAATGAAAACTGAACGAAATGCATACCTGTTGTGGCGTGATTCCCTTAACAACGTTGTCAACAATCCATTTAACCATGTGCTTCTGCTCCAATCGACGAGAGGTGTTTTGGTAGTCGAGTTGGTAATCCTAATGTAACCAAACACACAATGATGATTGTCGTTCAACCTCAAATAACTGCCACCCATCTATCGGTAAATAAACTGACCATACGAGTACGAAAAAGCAGTATTCGATCTTACCAGACGCCTTCGAACTTCCTGGTACACAGAAACTTGTCGCTCACGAAATTTCGATTCAAGTTGCAAATGAATATTTTCCTAGAAAAGTAAACGAAAATATTTTTTGGATATGCTATTTCCTATTGAGCTACTTCCTTCAACCATGTTCCAACAAACGTCTACTTGGTTTTCCAAAAAGCCATCTTCTTGCATCCCATTTATTTGAAACACGTTAAACATAATTTTGGAGGAGCAATGGCAACTTTACCCTTTTTGCGTCGAAGAGGATCTTCTGTCCTTGAGCTCGCCACTGTTCTTTCTCTTCGTTATCGATGGCAGACTTCAACGCACTTATCGAATTTTGTCGATAGTTCTTCCACCCTTTCTCATAGTTCTAAATTGAAACGGAGAGGGAGACGACATCAGTCATACTCGTCGATCGAACCTATGAGCAGGTTGTACAGCTGAACTTTTCTTAAAAATTATTGTTAGGTTGCCCTCAAAATTTCTTTGTATTGGCTATAAGAATTGTGAAGTAATGATCGGGTCACGTATATCGGTCAGAAGACAAAACCATGCATAAATTGCTCAAAAATTCTACTAACGTTCATTTCCTTGTCGAGGAAATCTCGCAGTTGTGGCCCAACTATCTTGACGAGGATGGCGCCGAAAACGGCTAAAGCGAATCCGTTGTAGAACTCGTGCTCCATCACCCAGATTTCTTTCGACAGCAAATAGGTTAGCACGCCAGCGCCGAAAACGTATGGACCTGTAGCGAGCGCAATTGTAAGTTAAGATACATTCCAATACATTCAATACTAAAATCTAATGTGTTTACCCAAAATGCTTTATTCATCTCATGCATTATCTATAAAAATAACTTGTCATGGGACCACTAATATTTTTTATCTTCTTGAAATATAATGCACTCTTATTTTTGTTTGTTTACTAGATATTTCATCAGTTGTAGTTCCATCCATTGAGTTCTTAAAATTACGTCAATATTAGACCTTAAATGATCAGTAATGTGATTAGCATAACATTTGTATTCGTTTCTTGTGTGTCATTCTGCGAGCGACACCAGCGATGAGTAGCATGTAAGAAATCTTACTAGTTAGTTATCTAATACTAACTAATGTGCAAATTGACAATTACCGAATCTAAACCAACCATACGAACAAAATCCTAAAGTTAATTTTCTTGTACGACTCATGCATGAAACAGGAAATTTTACGCGAACAATTTTTATTTAGCATTCCTCGGAGTGAAGTTTTCTTCGGATTGAAACACTTTTCTCGAAAACGGTGAGCTTACCAGTGACGCCGGTCTTCTTGTAGAAAAACTGAAACCATTCTTCGGGGATGAAAGCCAGTCGCACTTTACCAGGATAGAGGGGCCTGGTGGGGCGGGGAAAGTTGACCAGATCACGTTCGGGACCTTCTTTCACGTTTAGCGGTTCCTGTTCCGGTTCACTGGATTTCGCGGCATACTGGGAAACCCTGGAGAAAAGTAATGCAACAAATTTTAAATAATCTGAATATCAAAAATAATTTGAATAACAACTAGTGCACATGCACATGCTATTATTTTAGGCATGATTGATACATTTTAACCACCTCTACATAACATAACATTAATTTTTTTTCGTTTCAATATGAAATCGATATCCGAAAAGCGAAAATATATTTTAAAATTCAGAAATTCTCAATTAATATATTTTAAAATTTCAACTCTTACGGCAAATGACATTGAGAAAACCATTTTGGCACCAAAAGAAATGAGTCAATAACTTGCAGACAACATTAGACCAAAATACTTATTAACGATTGAATTTGAATGAAATCTGCTGTGCGTGGACAAGATTATGTGTCAACTAGGTTACAGCTGTATAGTGTATATGACTGAATACAACCAACATCTCGGTTCAAGCGCCGTTCTTAGGAAAAGTTACCACAGATTTACATTGACCTTCCTACCTCACTTGGGATGGCAAAATGGGCCGCGCCAGCAACGCAAATTGAGCTGCAAACGAACAAGAATACAAGATATATTAGATGTCCAGTAAGTAAGCGGGTTGAGAACATTAAATCTTTAAATCGGGGTTATATTTTGAGAAATTTTACTCGACCCCCGGCATCAGCATGAAAACGTCCTCAGTCAAGGGCACGCAAAGGAGGCGTAGGCCTAGTGTCTCTAATTTGAAAAACTAAGATAATCAAGTCAATATCGCGAGAGAATGGAATGTTTAATCTTACCTGGTCTTGCAGCAAGTCGGGAAAACATTTTTTTAATTCTATTTATGTATTTAAGAACTTGTAAATTGGAAAAATTCTTGCTTTCCCACTCGACGAGCGCCTAGGCCGGAAACGCGAAAAATTCACAGCGGAAATGGAAACTCTCGCTGCCTGCTGCTGCCATCTACCGGCTTTGTGAGAAAACTAACGCAAAGCGGAAAATATTTGGTACGGGAACATAGTTACCCTAATAAATAAACCCGGCAATTTTAAAAATTGCTAGTTAACAAATTAGATTTTACTTTAAATTTTGTTTTCACTATCAATGGTCATTATTTCGTTAGCACTTTATTTTTTTCATAATTTTTTGTCAAATTTTAAAAATAAATCTCTGATTCCGTCGAATGAAGAAAACCAAAATGAAAAGTGCTTGTCGAAATTGATTTTTAAAATATGATTTTTTACTTGCACTCGATCTAATAAATATTCTCGCTGGCCAGAGGGCCTTAGGAAAACCAATAATTAAATCCAAATAAAATGTACGACTCGTCGTAGCGAAGTTGGTTAAGTGACGGACTGTGGTTAGGTGGTCCCGGGTTCGATTCCCGGCGGGGGCTATCGATTATTCGACTGGCGAGAATGTGCCTCTGACATACAGAAACTCCTGTTGTGATATACACTTCAGTGAATTAAAAAAAAAATGGAAACCAAAATATATTTTATTACATTATTGCGAAATGTTGACTGATTCGAAACTTGGCACAAATGTGAGTCAGCGTATTCTTGCAACAGACACATTGGGTCTGGTCCAATTTAAGGATTCTTACGAAAGTATTGCTTAAACCACTCCTCGACCAAACTATCCCCGAAAACTCTTAAAATTCGCCTGGCAATGTGTTTGTTAGTTTTCCATAAAAAAGAATATAACGGTTCGGCTTTCTTTGCGCAGCGCAATTTTAGAAAGCCCACATTTAATAGACAACGCAATGCGGCGGCCCCAGTGCTCGGGGAATTTGAAAACAATTTGTTAATTCGCATGTGTGCCGAGTGTCAAGAGAACAAGTTAACATTTCGCAAAGTTGTAATAAAATATATATTATTGACTTATAGGGCCACAATCTTTTTCTTTCTTTTCGATATGACGAGCTTCTCTGTTAGCATCCTTCTGGCTCGCACCATCATTGTTCTCTCGGTATCACATTGTTCGCACGATATCAAACCGCTTTTGACTCATTCGAAAAACATTATCGATCCAGATTGCTATTATTTGACTACACCCAGGCCACATTGAGCAAAAAAAAAACTGCAATGACCCTGCTGTTTAATGCCGATTTTATTTCTCTCTCATAGACCATATCGAACGCGTACAAAATCAATTCCCCGCGTCTTCCGGTTTCGAGCGTCTCCCGCTACGTTGCCTCATCCGGTCACGTGATTTACCAACAGAACACAGGGAATTTGCCGGCGAAAAAACAGATATTCCCGAATGTCTGCCAGTAGCTGTTTATTGAGGGTTCGCGAAAAAAATATAAAAATCTACGTTGGGTCAAAAACGAATTTTTGTTGATAAAATAAGAAGTCGATCGAAAAGAGTGCTGACTTTTGAACCAATATTTAATCTCGTGACCACAACAGGTATCCATAATCGGACAGCACAATTTATTGCGCGTGCAACCCTGTTATTCTTATTTCCGGTTTTCCTCGGATCCACTTCCGGCACCGCGGAAAACACACCGGAGAGCCTCAGAAAAAAAGCATTGGGACGGGACCTGCCCGTAAACCACAGCGCGACACCACTGCAGACAGTGAGCGCCCCCCTAATCCTCCCAGAAGGCGCGTTCCACAATCCACACGCGCGCGCGTGCGGATCCGGAATAACAGCGGACGGATACATCGCAAAAACCCCGCCATCGATCCGAATTCCGAACACCGGGAAGAAAGCCGCCATCCAGTCCGAGAGCCGAGTGTGAGCGAGGAAGAGAGAGAGAGAGCGCGATGGCAGGAGTATCCATTGCGGTGGCCGACGCTGCCGCCTGCCGCAGCACCCGATAGCTGGCCAACCCACACGAAATGAATGAAACCCATAGCCCGGACCCCGATCGCCAGTACCATCACCACCACCACCAACAACAACATGGCGGACAGCCAGTTCGAGCCGTTCCGCGAGTTCTTCGACAAGCTACCGCAACACATCAAGGCTCCCAGCTACTGCTACAGGCAAGTGGTCTATTGCTGGTCACGATAGCATTATATCTTTTTTTTTTCAGGCCGCCTCATCGTTTAATAATTCGAGAGTCGCGTCTGGGCGGTTAGAAAAACAAGTCCCCATCGATTTTCAGCAGTGTGGCATGTGTGGGCGCACGGTTTGCGTATTTTATATATGGAGAGGGAGGATGGTATAATGGATGAATGGGGAAAGTGGAATGGGGGGTGATGGTGGGGAATGACGATGATGGAGCCGCTGGTGAGCTGACGTCGACAGTGAAGATGGAAGCGTTTTGTTCCGCGCATTGCATCTAGGCCAAATGGGTCAGCAGCTGTGCGTGGATTCAGAATCATTTACATATATACACGTAATATCCGTCAATGCGCGTCGTTCGCCGTAACAATGGTTACAGCATAAGCTAGTCGACGAACGTATTGATTCTGGACAGCGGGAACTGATTAATTGGAGGTGATCAAAGTGTTGCGGCGGTTAAAATCAATTAGGTGGGCGGACGAGATCGCGACAGGTACTTCTAATTGGATTGTTTACTGCGACATCGAGTTGATTGAAATGTTCGTTCTGGGATCACTTGGTCACGTCGGGTCACAAAAAACAAACGAGGAAGTGGAATATCAATTCTCACGTGTCCTGTATCGATCTGATCGATTGATCGTTGATAATCAGCGAAATCAATTTCTCTGATTTTTCATCAGTGATTAATGTGATTATATCTTCAAGTACAAATACAAATTAATTTTCTGAATTTGGAGCTTTGTAAAGTCATTAATCTTGCATATTATAATCATCATAAGATTTCTACTTTACATACAGATATTAATAATTTCTAACACCAAATTTATTATATCTATAATCTAATATTAATGTGAACGTGTATCAATAGCATTTCATCAATTATATTGCCCTGGTTCAAATGATAATGTGATCTGGTTTCGGTATTAAGGGTTCAGTCTGCAATACATTGATGACGTCACATGTGTGCTAGAGACTGCGCCATTAGTGAATACTCATATATCTAATAAATATAAGTGACCACAGGTCGGCCCATGACATAACAAGCTTTTTAGCCTATTACTCTGTAACTACCGAGCACACATACAGGTGGCATAGTACATGCACGTAGATGGAATGATGCTCGTTCCGAAGGGATGCAACATTCAAGTGAAGATGAAATTTTATCTTAATAATACATTGTTGGTTCCTTATGTATGCGTACATATACATACAGTATAAACGTAATAAGATAAAATATCCCTACGTTTTTGCTGCTTACTGAGAGCATCTAGCTCGTAAACTAACGATACGATATTTGTCATTCTATTTTGAAAGATTTTAGCGTGTTTAGAAATTTTCTCTTATAAACACTTAAATATGTTTTATCGTCTCGATTTATTCTCTACTTAAGGGCTTAGTCGATAAGCCGGGCTTAAAGACGAAAAATGACAACCGTTTGCAGATAATAAAACAATGCTTGCGTTTTTAAAGAAAAAATGTATAGTGATACCAACAAAATTAGTTCTTTGCAGAACTTGAAACACTGTCGGTATAATTTTACAATTTCAAGAAAAAAGAAAATATACGCCAAACAAATGGTAATTTTAAAATCTCAAGAAAAAAGAAAATATACGCCAAACAAATGGTAATTACATTAACCGCCAGCCATGGTAATTTGGGTCCAATTAACAAAATTGGAAAATTTTAGAATTCGAAAAGCGTGACGTAAAACAGGTTTTCAAGTTATGATTTCCTGCGAGAGAAAGCCTAGTGATGAACAAAAACAATAGGGCTGTTTGTTATACACGCTGGCGGGTTAAGTGCCTCAAATTCGTTATTGGCATTTTAAATGCCACATACACGTCACACCACTTTGAAATGGCTACCAGCCACATTCGCTGCTCTTTTGGCTGGTGTAAATGTCGTTAAAGGCGTCGATGCGCGATCTAGTTTCTCTCTCTCGGCCAAAATATCAAAGCCTTTTGCGAATAGTATAGATGTTCAGGAGCGTTTGCCAAAAAAATCGTTGCAGATGAATTCGCTGACATTCTTACGTCTACAAACGCTCACCAAGATACGGAAATCTATACGCCTACATACAACTTTGAGAAGCTCGAGCTGTTGCGAAAACCACAATCTCACCAGCGACATGACAATTGAATTAACCGAAGAGACGTAAGAAGGGTAAACCGAAAAGTAATTTAGCTCGAATCTTATCTTGGAATTATTTTACGGTTATCTTTCGATAAATTAGAAGCCTTGTCAGATGAATCGACAAATAAATAATCCACACTAACCATCTTAAATTAAATTGCTTACATATTTAATTGCAAACATACGAATAAATCAGGGACAATAAATACCTAGACATGACACTATTTTCTGCTTTTTGTTGATAATGACGGAAAATGATTTGACCTTAACATTTTAATTTCCTGAATTCTACAGAAATCCGGTTCAATTTCTGTAAAGATTTATTGTGTTTTACAACAAAAAATTGGATTACTTTGTGAAAAGAAATGGTGTCCTACGCTAGGGATAGAAAATCATCATGCGGTTGTAGCGAAAAAAAATTTGGTTGGAGCAAAACGTCTTATTTTATTTTCATGATACAAATATTTCATGCATACTTTATCAGATTCAGAAGCTCTCGTGGGAATTCCATTTTGGGTGTGATCTATGTTTGGTGCCTTGGGTCGTAAAGTCTGACGGGTCACCATTTGATCCGCACCTGGTCCAGGTTCACGATCCGTATGTCGCTGTCGCACGGTAATATAATATGACGGAATAGGGCAATAGAAAAGTCGTTTCCCTTGATGGAGCGTAGGCAGGCTTCACGGCAGTGCGCTGCTCTGCCGCAGATGTGTGCAGTGGCAAAGTGTACCTTTAAGGGGCAGCATGATCAGAAACTGTCTCTCCGAAAACAAGTACGGGACAGAAACCGGGGAAACTCGACCACGATTTGGCGAGACTCCATCAATACAAATAAATAGACTGTAATTTGTGAAACATGTAGTTGAAACACTACCCTTCACCTTCGTCATAGTTCTAAAATTAAGATTTTGAGACCAGACAAGATTGTGACAAGATTTGTGACAGACAGATTTTGTTTGAGACCATCACTCGAATCTTATGCTCTTGTTGATGTCTTTGATAGAATAGCGTAAACCTCACTTAAATTATACTTTGTAGATTACGCCGTTGTTTTTGCACAGTGTGTTCTAGCGCCATCTAGCGAAAAAATCATTTTTCCCAATGCACTCTGATTAAACGTTGGGGAAAATATCCATTTCGCTTGTCCGGAAAGTGGCGATAAGCGATCAATAATATACTCTGTAAGTATGAAGATGGAGACACACATGTACTAGTATGTAATAGAGACCAAACCACGGGCTAACGCCACCTAGTGCGCAAAATAATCGGCGTAGATGGAGATTGACTCTATCACGATGTCACGATGTAAGCGAATCTCAACATACCCCGTACCCCTTAATTCTCAATTTTCTTTCGTAGAATAACACTTATCAGCTCGTACAGTGTAATGCCGCAGCATTGCATTGATTCTCATCTACGAAAACAGCCATTGTCAAGATAAAACGAAAAGCACTCACGGTGCTATTGATAAAAAATACGATTTCTCTTTATTCGTTATTAAATTATTTTGTTGTTTTCCCATGGCGCCATTATGTGGCATCGTTGCTGCGTGTCAGTCGCAGGCTATATCGATTTTCAACTCTTTGTTGCGGATGCACCGATTCGGGATCAGCGAAATATTTATGTTGTCAAGGTTCACTGCTAAGAGCCGCTATTGATGGAAGTAATAATTCTTCTTAGCCTATGGATGCACTTTGCTGCGTGGGATATGGATTCAAAAGGTTTTTATAAGATTAGCATAATTTCGTTTTCTAATAATGAGAATGTCAAATGGGGGGAGTAGCATGAAAATGCGATTATGCTGTATTGTTTGAAACCATCGTACAAAAGATTTCATCAAATCTCTTTTCGATCGAGTAATACAAGTAAATCAAGTTTCTAACCAATTCCCCAGTTCCCAACCCGATACCTCGGAATTTTTCGGGCGAGAAAGACACCATTTTGAACAAAAAAATCCTATTGACTGATGAAATTTAAACTACGAGGAGGTGTCAAAAAAGCAATTTATCAGCATTATTTTAATAAAGACACGTCTACAAAAAATACCATAGAATATCGTTCTTTCTTTCATGACTTATGAAATTTAAATTACTATGAGTGTCAAAAATGCAATTTATCAGCATTGTTTGAATACAGTTACATGTACAACATATACCATAGAATATTTTTCTTTCAAAGCCAATAATTGGTCAATTATACTGCCAATAATTGTTCATTTTTTTCCAAAATGTACTCTTACACCTTTAAATCATTTTTAAAATACCATCATTGACTGATGATCTTAAAGAAATTGGAGATAAGATTTCTTGTGAAATCATGTGACAAATTCATCAAATAATTTCGCAAGAATGAATTTTATTAAACAAATGAACTAAAAAAACACACGCAATGTTTAAAAAACATACTAGTATATAGAATAATGGTGTATTTTTCTGCCAGACTAAATTTTATATGGAAATGGCAATATTTTTGAAAATAATCTTTAAAAAATCATTTCGGCATTATAATTTCTAACAGAAAATACATTTCAGTGACCCTATCTACCACCCTTAAATTACAGAGTAATCTCGATTGTCCCATGCATGCTGAACGTAGGTTGGCTCACGACATCACGCTAGAGAACATCGTGACCGATGAGGGCGCCACCAACGAGCTATACGCGGACAACCTGTGCCACCACTTCAGCAACTCTTCCAACAACGGCGACCCCGTCGAGGAATATGCAGTGAACCTGGCGGGAAAATTCGGAGACCTGGCCACCGAGTATTCCAATAAGGATGATCAGTGCACTGACAGCAGCAGCGTCACCTCGGGACCCAGCAACGCCGGCGGCACGTCAAAAAATATCTGGGTCGACGTAAGTGTGTTATTCCTAAGACGGCTCCACCGTTCATGAATGAATTATCAAATTCGAAGTGAGGCAGGATTCGTCCAGACGTATATTTGTAAGATAGCTTATTTTATGCGAGTGACGTGTTCGAGAAGAACAAAAGGAATCCGTATTTCCTTGAGTTCCACCTTACCATGTCATGTCGAAGACCCGTATCTAAACTGAATCTTTTTTTAGATTTGAATAATGTTTTAGTTATCCATTAATAACATACATAAACAGTTCTCGTTTTCCATTAGTTTATTAAATTTAATCCTTCCACCAATACAGAGAACAATGTGCGTAAAATGAGAGTAGAAAATTATTAAGGTACTGAAACGTGGGTCGATTTCGCCTCTCAGGAGAATGATTGTTCTTTGTCCTGATTTATGCATGCGTCTCACGTGAGCCATCTTCCTTTTATTCTTGGCAGCATCGCGGTAAAGGTGGCCGCGTCAACACTCCATGGCCGGCGAAGGCATTTCTGCCGTCTCAGTCGACATTATCGCCTCCACCACCTCAGCAGGCGACGTGTCTGCCCTCTGGTAGAAAACGCAGAAGACTTCCGGAAATTCCAAAAGACAAGCCTGGTATTTATTGATTTAATTCCATTGCTCCATAACATCTGTTGTCCCGCTTGAGTAAACAATTGGACACATCAAAATTTAATTCTTCTGGAATTTTAAGCATTCTGCACCTCGTCAATAGTCTTTAAGACGAGAGGAATGTCACTGGCGGAAGAGCTCTGTGAAGCGGAGAAAACAGATTCCCCTTCACCAACACCGACGCCACCACCTGGTGGTGCTCTCAAAGGTGGCCACGATGAGCCGTCATCTAGCAGTAGTCAACTCAGCCCAGCCAAGACGAAGAGGCCGCAGAGACGGCTTTTTCCGTTTAGGAAGTGTCCGCGATATTTCGGTAATTTTTTACCTTTTTTATTTTTCTATGCAAAAATGGAGGTAAATGGGTGTAATAAGAAAAGTTAGACAATTTACATATGAATAACATTCTGAAGTGTGTTTAAAAAATAGCAACACTTTATTTTTTGTTTATTATTTTTTTATTTATCGTTCTTGTTTCTATGTTAGATGACGACTCAAGTCCAGAAGAGAAAATTCTCAACACAGACATCGACGACAGCGGCAATTCTACGGCTCATTCACCGGATGGCCCTAAAAGCTTTTCTCCGGCAATAAATGGTGAGCTGGTCTCCTTGATTTCAGTAAACGTGTCCTGCCCAGATAGTAATGCCAACCACAATTATTAATTTTTGGAAAACACATAATTTTAGTCACATACAGTGTACATTTCTCGATGCATTTCAGGTTCGTGTTCTCCTACTTCTCCGGCATCCAGTTCTGGCGTGTCCACCAACACCTTGGAATCGTTGGAAGCGACCCACAGAGGCTTGCACAAGTTCATGCCCCGACACGGAGACGAAGTGGAAATTGAAATTGGTGATCCTCTATACGTGCAAAAAGAAGCGGACGATCTTTGGTGTGAAGGTAACGTTATGGACATTTTACTCAACGAGTGTACAATAAAAACATTAAAAAAGCTAAAAGGAATGCAAAAATATAGTAAAACGAGAAACACGATGAAAAGAGCACATAAATAATTAATAACTGAACCCTTCAGTACTGCTACCAATTTCAATGAAATTAAACCCCTTAATTTTACGAGAGTTGGCAATCACTACATACGCGCCTGTATAGCAGAGCAGCAAGCGCTTTTAGTAGCCCAATGAGTTGCTAAGATTTTACTGAGATTTACAAACAGGGGCAAAGCACTCCACAACAAAAACAAGACTGTTATCGTGTTGTACATTTTTAAATTTCAATTTTTTTTTGTTTTATCAAAAAAAATTAGGGGCACAGTGAATGCAAGTTTTGCTGTTGGATAATTTTCGTGCTTCAAACCAAATTATTTCAGGTATTAATTTGAGGACTGGAAAATGCGGAATCTTTCCTAGTGCTTACGTGACAGACGTGGAGTACACAGATTTCGATCCAGGTGAGAAATTTATATATTTCTATGACTGGAAGCAAACGCCCGCGGCACTTATTCGTCCTTTCTCAGTGACTACTTGTTTTAACATTACTCTGTATTGATCTCCCCCGGTCTATTCTCACCAGACGGTGTTCAAGTGAAGAAAGAGCGGTTCCTCTTGAGTTTTCTCGGATCCATCGAGGTGACGTGCAACAAGGGTAACGACGTCCTGTGCCAAGCTATACGAAAAATCACTCGCACCGAAGAGGGGCTAGGTCTGACTCCACATCCATGCATTCTGGAAATCAGCGATCAAGGTCTTCGAATGGTGGACAAGACGAAACCATTGGTGAGTTGTGTGCGCAGCAGTATGCGCCCGATTTTATTTTCGCCTTATTGGCATCATATTTAGAAATCACAATGACATTTGGCATTGACATCGGGCACTCATCCAATTTCAGGTCTCTATATTGGTGCCTCGAGTTATCACTAGATTGCGCCACTAGAGTTTTCCTATGGATGGTTGGGGTGGCAACTTCGGGCGTAATTTTCCTTTCCATTTTAAGTAATACGATAGTCGTTATTTTCTTATGATTTCACAAGATTCAGTCAATGGAGGCACGTAAAAATAGTTCAACGGACTTATTTGTGGCGTTCATATCCAAATTCACCACCATGTAGCACCAAGAGCAGCCGTTCTTTAATGCAAGCCGCCAATATGCTATTCATATTTATAGCTCTCGCATAATTTTATTTGATCGCCAACTGATATATGCTAGATCTTGCCAACACGGCTTTCGTGTTTGTTAATCATGTTTGGCAACTATGAAATTGGATTCAGTGTGCACAAAAATGTGCCAGGGAGGCACATTTTTAATTCCGGTACTCAGAATTGAAGATAGGAAGCACATCATTTTGTTACAATGAAAGACAGAACGACATGGGGGACTCAGTTATGATAAATTATTGAAACTAATACTCTGTATTCAAAATTGAAAGATGATCCGATAATTTATGATACATTGGCAAAAACCAATAAAGTTCCAAACTGTTGATTTCTAAAAATAATATTTTTGTTTCTATCAAAATGGAAACCATCGGAACCTATGAATTTGTGATTAATAATAATTTTACTGCAATTGTCAACTCCTTAGCCAAACGACGTTCCGTGCCATGATTACTTTTTCTTCTTAAAGAATATTTCCTTTTGTGGATTTCATCCTCACGATTACAGGTGGGTACATTCATATTCGACCAAAATAGTTAGGAAATGTGAAATATTCTTTGATTTTTAAATTTGTAGCGTATTTTGAAGTTAAGAAAAACTATAAATATTGAATTATGGGAAATACCGCTTAAATGTTTGAGCATATTTTTTATTAGGTACTTCGGGTTTATTACGAAGCACCCCACGTACCAAAGATTCGCTTGCCATGTTTTCATTGGCGAGAATTCCACGAGACCTGTGGCAGAAGCAGTTGGGTAAGAATTGCATTAAAAAAATTAATTTCACTTTAATTTGATTATTGAAAGATTAAACTTCAAAATATGATTTCGATTTAAAGTCATTATGCTTTAACTTGTTTTAGTGTGTTCCCAATAATAACAGTAAAAATTTGATATGCTACTTTTTTCTAGAAGAGCTTTTCATCGATTTTACCAGAAATTTATTGAAACCGCCTACCCCATTGAGGATATCTATTTGGAATAAGTTCATTTACCTCATCGCATTACGCCCAAACACACAAGTTCGCGTCTAACTAACCCAACACGATTGAAAGAAAATTGATACGTCGAAGAAGAATCGTTGAACGCTAAAAGAACTCGGCAAGTTCATGAGTCGGCATCAACAACTACAAGTACGACGTCAACGCTATTTTTCTTTCAAATCTGATTTTTTAATGAAGCTCACCCCAAATACTTATCAGTTTACATGTAACAACCTTCGGTTTGTCGGCACACAAACATTCCGAATTTCGATGTCAACGTCACCCGGCATTGGACTATTGGCACGAGTCGTTGACACTTTGCAGCACTAACGAGTGCATCAGGCGTCGATTTATACTTTAGCCAATAGTAGACATTTAGTTGTGACGTCACGTCTGTGTTCGGCTTCGTTGCCTATTTGAGTGACATTGAACTATACAGTAAATTAAAAAACGGCAATGCGCCGTTTCCACTTCATGCGGGGGGTAACGATTTTCGACAGTCAAAGTTGAATACTCTCATTTCCTCAAGTATACCGCGTGATCAACGCCGACTGCAGGATATTCGGGCCTGGGGCGCACCAGTCAATTATTTTATGTCGTAAATGCGTTGTCCGATTCTCCCCGGCGCAAGAGCAGCCCAAGTCTGCGCTATGATACGTTTTGAGGCAAGACAATATGCTTCAGTCGGCGGGGATACGACCCCAATATCTTCCTGAGATCCTCTCCTCAGCAGGCCGTTTTTCATGGATTTGCCGGAAAGATTTGGCTTAAACGTGTACAGTACTTGAACAGTACAGTACAGCTCGAAATTAAACTCACAAAAAGATGGACGAGCGCGCCGCTTAAACTACAGAAATTGCGTACCGAGAGAGCAACCAAATTCACGACTTGGGGGAGGGTCTCAGGAGGATATAATGTTTGAAGAAAATAACCTAATTATCCGCCCCCGCTGCTGTCTGCCTCGCACCACTTCGCGCGCCATCGATAAAATTAGCAAGACGACGAGATTCAATAGAGTAGGTCTAACGTGTAAATAATTACTGAATGATGTTCGAAAAAGAAAGCTCTATATTGTCAACCGCTGTGTAAATTTAATGTAATTCAATGTATTATATATATATTATTATAAATATACAATTTTTGTTGCTAGTTTTTTTAAGCCATTTTTTTTGTTGGACGGGAGATTGAGATGAGGACCCCAGTGCATTTGTGGCTGCTTCGGTCGGTCTTTACTATTATTGACGCAATCCTTCGTGCAATTTCTACATTAGTACACTCGCGCATGCATGATATTGCAAAAACAAATGTTGTTAATAAAAGATTGCAAATGCTGGTCAATTTTAATAGTAGGTCTTTTGTCTTTCTTTTAATTGCAGAGGTTTCAATCGATAATCGCTTGTTGAAATTGAGCCATTCAATTGAAAATCGGATTTTATTGTCCAGGCAATTGCTAGTTTCCATTTTAATTTGCTTTAATTATATGCTTTATAGTCTTTGAAGTGGGCAGAATCTATCACAGCAAGTCAAGTATTGACAGTTCACATTTACGAGTTATAACATTGAAGAATGATTCAGGTAAAATGTTATAGCGTTGAACTCTTTCTAAATTTCAAAATTCAACATCATCAAATTTTATAATCGTCACATGTTCACACAAAACAGATTTGCGCAGACGCATAAAACAGTTAGACATGTTATTATATATATATTGACGAAGTACATGTATTTGACATGAGACGTACGAGTTTGAAATTCAAATTTTTCGAAAGCCTCGTCAAAGCCTGCAAGACAGAATTATGCCTGGTCGCAACGAATAGAGAGTATGCAATATTTTTTGTGGCGATCGTCCACAAAATGAGGGTGCGCTCTAAAACTCTACAGTTTCTCTGAGTTGGTGCACAACTTCCGAGTCTGGTTCTCGAGTTCCTCTTCCAATTTCTTCTCCAGAACGACATCGTCGTCGTCCTGTTCCGTTTCCTGGATCTTTCGCAGGGCATTAGAAACAATACAAAGATCGCCTTTGAGCTCACTCACCATGAGCGCAATTTTCTGAGCGCTACTTAGAACTTCCACAGTTTGAGTGTAGGGATTATAGCGGACGCCGAACGGACGCTCGATGGTGGCTGCAAATTCCCTAGATAAGCGCGATAAATTATAAAATAATCAAAGATTTTAAATCGTAAATTATAGTTCCACACATAAATTCAACAAAAATAAAAATGATAATCTCAATATCAACAGATGCTCTGTATATACAGAGCTGATAACACATAGCTGAGTCCAGTATAAATAAATTCTCTATCACACATTCCCAGTCATTTTTCATAATCTCTTCTGACATCAGAAAACCATAGTTTCAAAAACTTAAATGACTCATATATTAATTGGGAACGTTAACCGGAATCTGGGCGAGATGCAGCGTGTCCCAAAAGTCTCCATACATAGGTCAATGCATTAGAATAGTGATCATCCGCTAGAGAGCATTATTAATTTTATATGGATACTTTTGGGACACCGTGTGTATAGGTAATCTAAAATGGTAACTAAAACGTGCCAGTAACGCCATCTGGTGAGCAGAAGTTCCCGAATACCATTTTGAGCGATAAAATAAAATAGCGCGTTTTCAAAACAACCACTGCGATCATAATTCCCATGTGATTTGAGTATCATGTACAGTACATATATCCATGAAAATTCGAGGATTTCAACAACAGATTCGTCATCCATATTCGTGCCACCATAATTGCATGTGTGTGACTCGAACACACCTGCTTTAATTTGAAAATTGCCCAACCTAAGTAAAGAAACACCTGCTCGTGACACATTGCGGTTTCGCGATTCTCTGATATTCAACGCAATCGTACAAACCTCATTTGGTCTTTCGCCTCTTCGAAACTCTCCGAATAAAAGTAGACGTCTTGAAATGTAGTGATGATGCATTCCTGAACAGATGTCTTCGGTGGATCGAAGGGCAAAATAACCGCCTTATCGCACAGGGCGTGCTGAACGAATGGAAAACACATTGCTCCAATTACACAGTATCCCATAACGGTTATTAAATCAATTAGATTTACTCATTGTTCACATAATCAACTTACCTTCAGTTCCGCCACCGATGAGAGCAACCCGGCACCGAAAGCTCGCATCTCTCCATTCTGTTTGCAGAGCCCAAACTCAACCGTGAAGAAATAGCACTTTATGACAAACGAAGTGGATCAAAATATGAAAATTAATGAATAAGTATTAATACATTGTACATGTAGCATGACAACAAAAAAATTGTTGCGGTTTAATGAGATGCGATATAACCAAAAAATCATGAGATAGACAAAATTTTTATCAATTGATTAAGGTTCCAGCATTTTGAGTACAATAATAGTTGTCTAATTTTACGATTAAAGCATTATTTCTTTTTAATTCAATTTTTACTCACTCAAAAGTCACACAATATTATTCCATAATTATTTTTTGAATTCAACTAAATCTTTACCGTTGCCAGTTTTCCAACTTCTTCATCAGATGCGCCCAACGAAGCTAATCCAATCTCCTGTGAGAACTGGGCGAAACTCGGGTCAGCCAGCAAAGGAACGTGGCCCAACAATTCGTGACAACAATCGCTGAAGAAGGTTTAAAAAAATTATAAATGGAAAACATGTAAATGTAAAATGTAAATGTATAAGATGTAAAATAGGTCTGAAACCAAGGCCAGGCAAAATTACTGAAAGCTAAATAAACGTCCTTGGAACATGACGTGAGCGGTGCGAGTCATATCCACAAACAATTCTTTATATTGAGAGCTTGCGACATGATCATGAAAACAAAGAACACCTCCAGACATTCTAAAAATATTATTTAAAAAATGTCGTCTATCGGCGAACGAAATAGATGCCCCGTCTAGAGGCAATCACTGCATACATCAATGCAATGCGGGCAAGCAAATCTTTACTTATATGTCGTCTGATTTTGCTTGCTTATGAAAACTGCAATTTTCATTTCATATTTCAATCCAACTGAAGCGAATTAAAATAAAAGCCTTCATGATATGCTGTAGTGAATAAATACTCGTAGCACAACATCGGTACTACGACTTTTACGAGTGGAAATTTTTCCCAGTACTCCGGGATCGAGTCAACTTTCACACCACTTGACTAATCTACGAGTCGTACAATTTAAATGAAATTTAATTTTGAAAAATGTCCTCATTAGAGACCGAGGCTAGTAATAGTAAACGGATACAGGAACAATGAATGGCTTACGGTTCCGGTGTGTAAAACGGATCGGAGCTGTGACGAATATACTGGGTGCAATGGAACAGACGAAAGGCCAGACCGGCCAAAAAGTCCCTGGATGACAAATAACCGGCCACTGGTCGAACCTGGAATCCACTTCGCTCTGATTGAATAAAAGAAGACATACATAAAGGGACGGTTATCATACATAAAGGGATATGATGCTCAAGCCTGTCGATGCTAACCAAAGTCAATATAACCGGAATCAACGGCTTTAGTTCAATAGGCTTTAAACCAAACAACTTTCAACGTATCCAATGATCCTGATGTTGACACTGTGATGCTGAGCCGAAAGTTTGGAATACAGTAACGAATAACTAAATTGACAATAAATTAAATTGACGGTAATGCTTACGCTTTAAAAAGTTGCTGACGTCTTGCAATTGCGGAACATTGTCCTCTCTGGTCACGTAGGCCGAGATTAAAGACACGCAAATACGAGCCATCAGTTAGAATAAATAAACAGGTTCATGCTAAGCTAACGACGGTTACCAAGTTTGAATATACACACGTAATGGTTACAAGCCGTAAATGCATGTAGCAAAAAAAAGTAGCGGTCATCGTTACTTTTCATAGAATATCTCACCACAATTACGTGATTGATCTGTTAACCACCAAAGTACTTAAGTCAACGTCGTCGAACGAAAAGAAGCTGAGGGGGGAACAAATAACTATAAAACGAATAGGAGTTTTCAAACACGTAATGCCAGTTGCAAACGAAGTGCCCCTATCGGCGGAAATCACAGTCAGACATAGAAGATAGTGATCTCTGTCTAAACGTGCGCCATCTAACGATAATGGAAGCAGCGGATATAAACTTTATCGAATTTAAACGAATACCCATTTTAAGCGCAATTTAAATAAGGAAATGATGCGCTCAAACCAGAACACAAACAAAATCATTCTTCTAACGATGTTTGCCTACAGGTCATTTTAAGTATATTCGTTCGCCCGCCAGGTATTCACATTCTAAATTGCGGACGTGCTAATTAAACGAATGCATGTTAACTGAGCTCAAACGACGTGTAACAAAAACCGAACGAATGGTGTTCGTCGTGTTTTTGCGGTATTCGATCTTTATCACCTCCGACTAGGCATCGGTCGCCCTAATTTGCACTTTGGTACTAGCGGTTGACCTACTTGCGCTCAAAATTCTTTATTTGAAGTACGTTTGCTGTAAGCGATCGACATTTTCTTATCGATTGAAATCAATAAACATATTTTCGTAGACGCCTCCTCAAACCGGATTAATAATTAGTAATTTCTCTGTATTTGGTTTGACGACCACATCTGAGAATTCTCGCACCAACAAGACAAGAAGTAAAAGTTAGAAATCTAGTCACGAGTCAGACTAATAATAGTAACCTGTATCCGCAATATTTTGTCAGAAGCGGCATGTTGGTCAAATACTCCTTGCATGCGTGAGTCGGATAAAGCTTCATCAGTTCGCGAAACACTGTACCCCTGTTAAAAAAAATAATACTGCCGTTTATTTTGAGTAAAAAATATTATGCATAATTAATAAATTCATTTTCTTCAATTCAGAAATAAAATTACGCAGAAAACTCATCGCACCATGTTTTAGTTTCTTCTTCTGTGTAGTCGACTTTGGGGATGGGATTATTGCTGCAGAAGGAAGTAATTAGTATTAATTAATTAGCGTTCATAATACAAAACTGCCCAATTTTTATGCGTTGTACACAATGTGAGAAAATACTCTTAGACATGATCATTGTTGACATTTTAATAAGTAATTATTTCTTTGAGATCGAGTAAATTTATTTGAAGTTGCCAGTTCAGTGATCCGCAATTTACTGAACCGTCTAATACTTGTATTTTTGTTCATATTTTTTTGTATTTTATTATTAGTTGTCCACAGAGACCTTCTTTGTTGTTTTTTTGGACAGCAGTGTGCCATTTAATTAATACTTAATATTAGCGAGCACCCGCATATTGTTATCGCAACATGGGTCCTTGTAAATTTTCGTAAGGTCATGGTGTTCACTTGCTGATTTTTTGTTGTTGTTTCTAATATATCTCCATGTACTTTACTGACCTTATTATTAAAAAAAAAATTACGAATAATTTTAGATGATAATTCTTGACATTTCTATAATTAATTATGATTAATAGCTTTACAAATCGATTAAAACTCACTATCGATAGTTTAACGCCACCTCGGTGAAAATCTTTCGTCTCTCTCTGTACTTCGTATCCTTGAAGCCCTATTAGACATTAAAATAATTATTAGCCAATTTATTAAGAAAATCCGAAAAGTTATTTTTAATGATTTTCTAACGAAATCTAATCTTAAAGGACTAACAAGTTGAAAAACATCCTATCTGTTTACAATCCGAATTTGTATCCCTATATTACGAAGTGAAAATTTCTAATGTTAATTTTTGTCATAATTACGATTACTGTATTGATCAGATTTTCAATTAGAACAATGAAATTGTTTATGTCCGCTTAAACTAAGACTTCATGATTTCCAGTGCGTGTACGAATGACTTAAACAGGATGACTACAAGATTCCATTAACCTGATTTGGCGTGTGTGAAAGGGAATTTATCAATTGCGATAATACGCCACTCTGTCTCTAACGACATTTGAGACTATACCTGCGTGCGCAACAGGAGTGTTCCGTGTAATCTGTTGCACGCAAATTCCTGCTTTCACACAAACTGATGGCACACAGCGGGACATTTCCGACAGACAAACGAGAGAGGACACCCACTTCCGGGAACCAAGTCACCGAAAGCACACACGAATGCGCGCAGTGATTCCATGACAACGAACGGGATAAGTTTTATAAGGAAATGACATGGTGACGTATCGCGGCTTTCACGTTTGCGGAAGTACGCAAATATTAAATGCCGAATTTCGCCTTCGGTAAAGTTTGTTAATTTTTATCCCACTACTGTATTGATCAAAATTGGCGAAAGCTAAAAATCGCCGACGTATATCCAATAGCTTCGGTAAAGATGCAAAATGTTCAGTGAAATATTTTAACTGCTATTTTTATGCTAAACAAGAAGGGTGCCTGGGTTTACAGTAACCACCAATGTGGTATGATGTGCTTGGTTAGAACTGTTATCTGGTTTATTTGGTTGTCTCGTGAAATCGACGACGTCATGCTTTTGATGTGAAGACGCCATTTTTTAAGTTTGAAGCGAAAGGGAGATTATCCAAAATTTGGTAACGTATTGATTATTATGTTCTATTCAAAATAGAGATCCGTCGCTCCGTCGCTAGCGAATTAGGATGGTTTAGTAAGTGGATGTTCATTTTTATGCGATTTCATTGAGCCATTTGGCAAAAAATCTCCGGACACCAAAATCGAAATCTCTGTTTTATAATATAGGATAAACGATCATATACACCTGTGCACTCTTATAAATACAAATATATCTCAGTAGATTCCGGGTCCCATGAAGTAAATAGGGAAACTACGCTTTCTCGTTGTACCTGCATTCGCAACAACAGAATGAATCAGCGCATTTTGAGATAACGTTTTCGACGAATGATGCTAGTTTGGGTTAAACATGTTTGCCTTCCAATGAATATAAATTGTATAATAGTGTTTCTGTTTGGTTGTTGATATTACAAATATTATTTCATTATAAATACTATCAGCAACTCAACTCAGCTACGTAATTCCCAGTAATTGAAATCTGATGCACCGGAATCGAGAACAACTGATGATAAGATAAAGCTTGATAGGCAGTGATTCAACGTGTACCACTTTAGAATAACAATAAAAAACCAAATGAATGACTGAAATGAAGATAGCGATCTAAAAAGAAAATGGGGGCGCCTCGTACTGTCCACACTCACCGGATGGTCGGCGTCCAACTCGATACCGTACATGAGAACACGGTTGGCACACAGGTCAAAATCGGACAGTTTCTTGGGGAACCAAATGCCTCCGAAATCTAACGTAGCAAAAAAAGATAAAGAAAAAAAGATGCTTCGCCACATTGACTTCAAGACGCAAGACGCGAATTTAATTTCATAATTTGATATTAGTTAAAGATGAAGTAAAAGCAAATCTTCAAAATGCAATTACGTTCCACTTATACAAATTTGCTGTAATTTTATTTAAAACTCACTGAAAAGATTCCTATTTCATATATTTACTTAAAATGAAAATATGATATTTAAAAGGAGCATTTACATTCAAAGTCGATTGGATGACCTTTGTTACTTCTTTGTGACAATTCGACCGAGTTTGATTAAATTTGTTACAGCAACAAATGCTTTCGCATCAGAAATGATCGCATTACGTAAACGTTCATTAGTCTTTAAAGGCGCAATTGCGATTAAACCCGAAGCAATTTAAATAGTAATAAACCAGCAATGAAGTCGTTCTGTTTTTAATATTTTTACCAAAAGAGGCGCCTTCGATGCTGCCCATATGCGGCGTCTTCGTTGGCTGATCCATGCCTTTGTCGAAATCCATTAGATTAATGCACGCCACCTGCTGGCGCAGAGTGTCAACCAGGTGCGTCATTCGTTCGTTGTCGCATTCCACGTCCACGTAGATCTCGTACTCGGAGTTGCGTCGCTTTGATCTGCGTGACTCGATGTGAATCACGTTGATATCCTTGTCCTGCATACCCGTATGATGTCACATACTCGTATTATTATCAAATTATTTTGCATATTAAAACCGTTTTTTTATTTGTTATCTATTCCTGCCGCCATTCACGCTTCTTTAACCAACGCATTTTTGAGCAAAGGAAAAGCTGCGTGCGTTCATGCATGGATCATTGAGTGTATATAGAATTAACTGTTTTAGGAACTGAGTATGCCAAAAAAAGAAAATCAAACATGAAAGTGCAGAAGAGGTTTTGCCAAATAGAAATAATCTTTCGGGCATAAAGGATAGAGAAACAACAATCCTTTTAGATTGCAAAGACCCCGGAAAAAGAGACTGAAATTGACTAAAATACACCCAAAAAGACGTTTTGATAGGCCATGCTGCTTCATTTTAATATTCATGTAATTTCAGGCATCTAAACGAGTTTGCTTTACATTTAAGATTACATGTATTGTCGTTACCTGAAACGCCTGCAATGCCTTGGCCAGCCCGCCGACTTGATCTTTGAGAGAAAACACGACCGAATGCGATTTCTCATATTTTCTAACGAATTCCGTACCATCTTTTTGGTGATCTTTTCGGAGAAGCTTATCCTGTCCCAATAATAAAACCTGTATATCAATATACAGTATGACTACATGAGTACCAAAAAAAAGGGTTCCAATTCCAATTCCAATTCCAATTTAAATATGAAAACGTTTGTGAAATGGAATGAAATTTTGCATACATGTTGGCAGAACATTCCTTTTTTAATTGCTTTCGAGCACATGCTCATCAATAAAATTATTAGATTTTTCTTTAGCTAGCGTCAATTTGAAGCGGACTTCATAAATGAAATATATAGACCCTTTCTGCTCTGGTTACATGAGGACATGGGAATTCTGAGGAACGTCATGCCGCTCTTCCAGTGTATCTGACGGCATGAGTTTGTCAGCCAATCACAGGGCGCCGAAGATTCGTCGGGAAACGACACCCAGGTCACAGTTCGAAAATCTAGTCAACACCAAACTTATCGTTTTTAATTAGTATTAATAATGTCGAACCCGGAAATAAATAAGCTTTGAGGAACGCTGCAAAAATACTTTAACCAAGCCGCTGCAAACACTTGAGGTATTTCATTTATAAAAAATATATATATTCAAAAAGAGTTTACTTCGAATGAAATTCATTAAATAAACAAAAGGATTCACCAAATCCTATCATACGCCAACCCAGCATTCCATTTTGCTCATTAATTTTAATTTTCTTTTCTTATTTTTTGACGTTTAAAACATGCTAAAAGTATAAAAAATCAGGCATCGCATTAATTAACTTAAATTAGATCATTGTTAACGATAATATTATTCTACTAAGTGAATGGGGAGCTGCCCAATCGAGTTTTAAAAAATTATTGCTTCAGCACACTGTCATTTCGTATATCCAACACCCAATTGGGACCACTTTTCGTATGCATAATGAATTAGAGACACACTAACTGTCACTCATGAGCTCACCTTTGGGCTTCCTTGTTCCTCCTTCAGTGACCACATTTCTTCCCCCTTACGATACAGCCACAGTCCCAACAAACCCTTGCCCGAACCACTCATCCTAATTGTTACCAGCACAATCAAAAAGTTAATTAACCGTTTACGCAGCGCAATTAAAAGCAATTTGTTAACTTTTTCCGACCTCCGGCGTAGCACCGCACGACAAATTTAGTTACACGCGAGAAAATAGAACGAAAATTCAGAAAACGAACTAGAAATTAGTAGGCATATCAAAATTTTTGAGAGAGGATCTTCGGAGCACAAGTTCCACCGTAGTGAGAGCAAAATTATTTGGTGTGTTGAGAGAGAGTAGGTCCGTTCCAGGAGATTCCATAGTTGGTTCCGCGCGCATGCGCAATGTGGGTGAGTGATTTGCTGTCCTTTCATTGGTCCAAATCGCGTACCATGTAGCTCCGAATTCCCTTTGTTAAGCGGGTCAATCAGATCAATTGATCATCAAATAATTGTAAACAGAATTTCAATGTTTCACAACGTGAGGGCTCAGAAAACTTTCGTGTCTGGAGTTACAAGTCTTTTTGTTACTTTTTATGATTTGTATCGTTTTTTCCTGACACCAAAATAATAAAAAAAATTAAAGAAATTGATAAACTAATGTTTTTACGGCAATTGTTAAACCGATCGTATCAATTCCCTACTCTGTAAATCTGTTAAATAGTTAAGCCCAGTCTAAAATTTTAGAATTTTGAGGTTGACAGATTGAAATATGGCTTTGCTGCCCTATACATTGGCAATCACTGCGTACACGAAGCGGTCGCTGATGGCCCTCACACTGAGGACCATCAGTTAGATGTAGCGTGAATGAGGAGTAAAAATTATATTTTACGGATATACGGATATTATTAAAATAAAATATAATCATACCTATATAGACATTCTCAAGTGTTTGTCGTATGAGGATATTTTATTTTAAAATTTCTTGCTGCGCCAAGAGAATTGCCATTTCCATGATTATGACTTAACAGTCGAAAGCTCAGCCGCGTAATGGTAGATTAAACATGCTATTCTTATATGTGAAACTGTAACTGAAGAATCTTACTACATTACTATAGTGTTTTTTACAAAATAAATGCAAATTTATTTGTTGCTAACGTTTCACTATTCTCGGCATGCTTCTGCATTTTTTATAACTTTTTTTTATAGATGTCACCAGGTTGAGCATGATCAAAATTTTGACACCCCACTAGAAAATTACGCCATTACATTAACTCGAACATTAAAAGGTTTAAGTAGGTCTTCGTGTGTCTGTGCGTCCCACATTTGCTCGACTATAATGCGTTTGAAAAAAAATTGCAAAACCTGTTGAACAATCAATGACTACGCCACAAATAAATAGTTGCACTTAGACTTAGCGAATATTGTCAGTACAGAGTATTTCTTAAACACACTTCCTGAATTGTAATGTAAGCAAAGAAATGTCACCGCCAGAATAGGTTGCAAACTGAAAAATTGTTTATTGTACTGTAGAACCTACGTCAAAGCTACAATAAAAAGATGACACTGTAAAAACACAAATGAACACAAAAACAATCCACCAGCTGTTCTTGAAGGTAAACAGAAAATTCGCATGGTAGCTAATGAGAACACCACCAGGTTCAAACCCAATGAGCTAAAGAGGCACTTCCTATAAAAGATGATGAACAGCCATAATCGGAAACACTTCCTGTAAATCGGTGACAAATAGCAAGAACAGGAACCACCTCCTGTAAAAAGTGACAGACAGCTAAGACAGGAGCTACTTTCTCATGTCAAACAGCAAGGACAGGAAGCACTTCCCGTGAATAGCAGCAACCAGCAAAGACAGGAACCACTTCCTGTGAAACCTGCAACAAAGCCTGGAAAATGTCTAAAAGAGGCCTTTGAGGGAAGATGAAACCCAAACAGAAAGTCAGCAATATGAAAGAGGCTTCTGGGTGCTGGCTCTGCTGCTTTCCTTGGTCCTGCTCTCCTGGAGGTGGTCCTTCTGCTGCGCTAGCTGAAAGAATGGTGAGAGCTTTACTGGACTATAAGTTCCACCTCATATTATACTAAAGATACCAGTGCCAAATATGCTGGAAGATAGGAGGTGAAAAAACCATAGCCTCCACCTAAGATGTTGACTCGTAGTAGCCCAGTTGGTATTGCGACTGACTGTGGCTCAGTACGGAATAATACGGAATGGGTTCCCTGTTTCAAAAAAATAAAATCAATGCATTTTAAAAATTCCGATTTCAGTAATACTTCCTATAGTATTAATCCCTATAATATTCCAATAGTATTTCGGGATGTGGGTGAGGATTTGGAAGGAATACTGAAGGGATACACCAATATTCTCCCAAGAAAAAAGCGTCATCGTTGCCATGGTAACCCCTATAGAAGCGTAAACGGAAGTCATGTGTCGGGTGCTGTAGTAAAGTGCTGAAAGGCCTTAAGGGCATCGCGGCAGTCTGATTGGCGCTGAGTCTCCAGTTTCGGTTCTGCCCCATATGAGAATGAGAATACCGAGAGTATATAGATTTGGAAACCTTTGCACTCGCGATCTCATTCTTCGCGAAAGTCATAGCAGACACACATATAGTCTTCGATGGAACCCGTATAACGAACGCCGTTGTGTCTCTATCTCGTTTATGGAATATCCATCAAGAATAACTAACGACACAATGGGTTATTTACGCCCGCAGATAAGGGAAGTATCTGTCACGTCTACTGACTTGTCGGAACGGCGACAACCACGTTGCCAATGTACGCGTATTAAGCTACATGTAAGACGGAAAAAGCCAACACGTCGGTTATCAGTGGTGGGCAAACGGCGGTTCGGGTCTCTAGAAACACGACCTGCAGAAGATATAGGAATCAAATTAATTATTAAAAAATTAAAATTGCTACCAAGCATATACGGTATGTTAAACTTTTCCAATCAGATTTTGATTTGATATTCAGATTATATTGTAAAGTTGGTATTCCCAATCTCGTATTACCTGTAGTACTGCACCATCCATTCCAGTTAATCCATGCGACAGAAATTCGTTTTGTTTCACAAAAGATTTAATAAATTTTGTAAATTTAAACTAAGCCGACACAGAAATTATCCAAACGATACGGATATTTTTTGTAACCGATACCTAACTTTTAACAATAAAAAAAATGAAATTTGCTATCAAATACAAAACGTTCACGTAATTTAAACGGTTATGAATTGCACATTAAACAGAACTTTTGTCTTTACCCTAGCTGGTGGAAATAATAAATAATTGAAGATAATTAAATTTTGAATGTCGATCATTCAAATTTTAACAAGGTAATAATTAACTTACTAATTCTTAAACTTACTAATTCGACTTTTTACATGTCAACTAATACAGTAAATGCTAGACGTGACCGTATTGTCGATATCAGCAGCTCAATTTTGTTCGCTTTCCTCAGTTTTGAGATCTCAAGACGATATTATATAATATGGTGGTGCGGGATCGTGACCAAACAGAAACTCGTGACAATCGAATCATCGCAGCGGGCCACCACAAATTTCAAAAATCGTGAATCCGTGTTACAGAGTAAAATACCCGCTAACCTAAAAAGCGTAACCATCGTTGTGCTTTTAGCGTTTATCCTGCGGGTTGCTTGAAACATATACCCGCATCAAATTATACTGGTTTAACAGTAAATATGGAAAAATTAATATTTCCTTATTGCCAACATCATCATCACTCTGACTAACCAAATCATTTAAAGTTGAGCAGAAAATCTAAAGGTATTATGCCCTCAATTTGAGCATAGCGGTTGCATTGCTTCCCACAGCGTGGCTGGATTTCGAATTATATTAATAGAATTCCAGCCGCAAAATATGTTCTGTAAAAATTCGCAAGAGCCTTTTTCATAATCCAGCTACAGCAATGTTTGTTGATAATTATTCACAAATTATAAAGTATAACAATAAACACTTGTGACAGTTCTCCATGAAAAATCCTCCTCATGCCCTTCAGTAAAATGGTAGATCAAAACCAAACCAAGAGTATCCCCTTCCCCGAATGGCGAAAGATGTGACCATCACTCCATGGTTAAAGGTCTGACTCTTATTGTCTTAAACTCCGTTACGATGTCGGGGGTCAGCTCTCCATCCTCCCGGGCAATAGATCACCGCGACCATCATATATCATAATATACAGCACTGCCGAGCTGCAGGACAGCTCGACGCGCCACCCATGTCAATGAATCCCATTTGCATAAACACCAGCGACGATAACAGGCACATAAAGAATGTAATTTACATGTGAAACAGCCACGCGCACATACATGACGTCAGCATTAATAGTATACGAGTATCAGATACGCCTGCACGTTTATCAAGCATTGCGGGACATTTCGGGACTTCCGTAATGTGGTCATGTGCCCACTGCGTACATCACAATATGTTCTGTGCTTTACATACACGTTTCAAAGTGCTGAAGAAAAACGAACCGTTGTGGTTTTACTCGACACATTACTGTACCACCTGCAGCAACCATCCATTAATCTATCGGCGCCATATTGGGTCTCTGATCTTCGAAGAAGCACTGCAGATGTCAACTAATAAAAATTGTAAAAAAAACATTTTGTCATTAAATTGACTGGAGGTGAAAGAAAAGGTTACTGTTGTCTCGATGGATAGCGAAAACGATGAATGCGGGTGTCAATACTTTTACGATAAAGATAGTATCGTTGGTAACATTCGATTTCTTTTTTTAAAGTGGGGGTTCTTGGAAACGTAAACTGCTGATAGAAGGTTTGATTGATCGATCTACGGTCTAGAAAATGGGACTATGGATTTTGCCGGATCGATACAGGTTTGAGCGTTTCGTCTATTGGTGACGATACAATTTAACGAGGATTGGTTTCTTCGGCCATCCGTAGATATCTGGAACAAGCTCCTTACTGGCCATCATATCTGCCACAGTGGCTCCCAAATCTTGTTTTAGACCAACCTCGCAAACCAACAATATATTCGAAACAATTCGTCCATTTCATTTTAATGCCACTTTCATACGCACACATCTGAGAACATAAGGGATGTTATTGAATTGGAATGCCACAATTTCGAACATAATCATTAGATCATTTAAAATTGCTGCGCATAAGATAAGCATGATGCCAAGAATAAGGATTAAGGTAAGAACAGTATATATTGTCGCCCAGTAATGGCAAATAATACGCAATTACACAAGGCCTTAAGGTCTTGCGGGAAAGCTATCTTAGAAATACTGCTTGTCCAATAAAGGGGCAGCAGTCCAATAAAGGGGCAGCAGCAATGCCCCAATTTGAAGATCGTCTTAATGGCTTTTTAGTATAAGACAACTTCAAGCGACGTTTTGCACAAGGATGTACATGTATTGAATATAATCAATTGAAATTCGCTAACAGAATTGTCTTTTGGCGCCACTGGAAGTTTTCTACACGGATACGGAATGCATTAACGGCCATACGGAACGGATAAAGCCTTCTTTTGTGACACGTCCGCCGCAGACGTGCACAACAAGCATTTTATCATCCTGAGAACCTCCATCCTGAGCACATTCAAGAACACACAAACAACAATTGGTCGGGAAACGAGGAACTGACTCACCAATATATTTTTTGGGATGTCCTGACTCTGACGCAGACCGATTTGACATTATGAGTACGACTTTTCAAGAGGTTGGGTTGTGTAAGAACAACATCGAAACGAAAGACGAACATATATAGTTTATTTGGTTATCTTGTAATCCGATAAAGTGGTTTTATTTTATACTTTTCTAGCAAACTACTTCTTTTACAAATGTTCAAATTCATTTTTTCTTTTTTAATTTGGACGGATTTAATTTTAATGGATTGAGTTTATAAGAATTGCGAAAATATTAAGAATTGTTCTTAGTGGTGTCAGGTGGATATCTGAGAGAACGCAGTGTTCGCTTGACCGTGCTCATAATAGCATGACCACCGCAGATGTGGCGTGACGTCCGGTTCAGGCGTGAGTTCGGGATCATTAAGGATCCGAGGTGCTTTGACAAATGGCAAGAAGAAGGAAGGAGAAGGAGGGTGAATGAAACGAAAAACAACCGCGAGTCCATAAAAGACATAACCTTAACTGACTCTCTCGGTCCTTTTGCATGCAACACAGAAGCGAGCGGGGGCGAGAATGATTGATTAAATAAATATTTTTGGAGACGACTGATAATACTCATAATTGGTGGTGCCAAGTTTAGCGATTAGACCTGGTGGTGCTCGTTATTTCGAACTCAGATTGTGCAAGTCCATTGACACAATTTTGGATGTAAAAATGAGAACGTTTCATATTCGATTCGATTCGTCACTTATTCGATAGAAAATATACTTCAACAGTTGAGACACTGCGAATATTAACACGCCCGACACCCAGCTCCCATTCGTGAGAAAATCAACCACTGACAACATTTGTGAAATTTGTACAGACGTTGATTAAATGTTTGCGCAACGCCATCTAGGTATAAAGCGAAGTGCCATTTCTCTGATTTCAAACAATTTTGGTAATATTTCGTGGGAAGCGGTCTCTTCACATAATCGCGGCTATATTCTATATTGTATCGTCATAACGAAGCCAAGCGAGCACGCACACAATCTAATACCCGATCGACCAACCATGAAATGGCTTTCACACCGACTCAAATAGACTCAACTCGTCGCCTTTGGCTTATTATGTCATGCGTTCGGATAACTATATTCTAGATTTTCAAGTGACGTCACGCATTTGATCCATTCGGGGAGTAAGAAATGTGTTTCAATGCAATGGCATCACGCGTTAATAATCTTGAATAGAAGGCCAAACTGCTTTTTCTGGAAAAATCTAGTTTTATTTTATGGATATGGGTCACGCGAGAAATTATATAAAGCGCATACTCGAACGTCTTATACATGCATATTGACAATATAAAATACTAAAAAAAGCGAGTTGTTCCCGGGACAGCGCCGGACTATTATTTAATAAGTTATATAAACTGCAACTGACGACAAACAAAAAAGGACGATGACGATACGTAATACGAAATAAATTTAAAATTTCTAATTTATTTAATATCTTTTAATTTTCCTCGGGAGATGAGGATGTGGGAAGACTCGGTAAATGTGAATCGTCATCGTCCTTTGTCGTCAGATGCAGTGGTTCTTAGTTTATCCTTATTGAATAATAGAGGAGGGTTCTATTATTTTATTTGAAGAGTTTGTCGCCGACTCTGTTCGTCTTTTTTCGTCCGGCGCTGTCCCGGACACAACTCGCTATTTGTTATATATATTCTTAACGTTCCAGCCCCCTTACTTTTTTATAAAATACTATGTTGACCCAAAAACAACCTCAAATAAGTACAACTGACGTCTGACAAATTGGTGGTTCTAGTTGGTACATCATTTAAAAATCAGTGCCATTTTTTAAATTTAAAATTCACTTCCTATACTTTTGGGGGAAAAAATTCGCTGGCACATGTTCCTCGGAATTCCTGTCACCTCGTTTGTGCCAAAATAACGAAATCTAGCTTTGAAAAAACATCCACCACGAAGGTGACCTTGCATATTTTTGAATTAGCTATTTATATAATATCCGACATCCTATCCTTAAAGCAGCACGGACTGCGCGCTAATATCTCATCTCTATGAAATCTTTTTAATCAGAAATGTTATATTATCATAACGTGAACTTTTCCTTTCTCATGTGCTATATATAATTAGTCACTTAATTTAATAATTGGAGCTACCGATTCTTGTGTCTTTTATAATAAGGCACCATCCCGTATGTCAAATGTGTGGCCTCCAATCGGGACACTTAAATTGGTGTCGCTAATACAATTAGGTCGTTCCAATGAGTAACCAGGAATGAACGAATCTAAACCGCAATTTAATTCTCGCATGGAATATCCGTGACGTACAGCTGCTGGTACAGTGTAAAGGAATATACATATACATACTCTCTATACTGTATATTATAATTGGCAGAAATGGCTACAGGTTATATAGCGATGTTAATATACTCTCCGCGTATCTGTTACGATATTGGGCCACTGCAAGTGATCAACTTTCGCTTTGTCACTTATTACTTCCGTAAACCTGGGGGAAAAAAGCGGCTGACCCAGTAAAATTGTTAGGCCGCGCACAAAACAAATAAAATAATGGGGGGCGCTGTAAAGAAGTACATCTGTAGCGTCCGTTTAGCAAATACTCCTCCTGAGATCGTCTGTCAAAAAAAAGGAAAAAGAATAATCAGAATAATCGATGCAGGCCGCATCGATTATTCTGACAACATGTGCTTGCTCCAACACATTGTCGTTCAAACTTCAAGATTCGTTGCATCAGTCCTCGTTATTCAAATTAATTTATAACCGCTCAAAATACTGTTGGATAAGTTATACCCAAAAATAAATAAGTAAAGGTCTTGTGATTATCTCTTATGCGGAATCACTTTTCGAGTAACAATTATTGTTGCGTTCGACTTCGGACCCTCGGGACTCAGGCGCATCAACGAGTGGTTTTCTTTTCTCTCCACCGGTCCAAATAGGTGTTCACGCAAAAATTCACACTGTATGTGGACCTATTACAGGTGTACCTACATTGTACCCTCGTGTATAGAGAGAGAACATGTAGAGTGCGCAGAGATTCGCTCTCGTTTTGCCTTTACAAAAACAGTCTCTGAAAACAATAGCGGAGAAAGCGATGTTCCATATTTTATCTCGTCGAGGCCGAGAGTGCATTCAGCGGTTTCTTAAGGATGGGGGGGGGGGAAGAGGGAGAGAGTGAGGGGAATTTGTCGAGAAAATAATGAGGGTCTACCAGTTACTTAAAGAGTCCGGGTGTGTTTTGTATGGATGCATACTCGTGTATGTTAGACGCTTGATCAAGGTAGCAAAATTACGATGACCCATTTAGATAGAAATTTGTTTTCTGTCGATTTTCATGGCTGTGGTTTTTGCCCACCACCACAAGAGTTGGTGGGGATATTATTCGAAATGTGCATTGTGAACGCAGAAAGTTTTGTCGACGTCCTGCAAATTTTATAAGCAATATTGAATGCACTACAAGAACCCTGATTACGGTTTGACTCGCGTTTATTAATAAAAATCAACACTTTCCACCAGCTGAATACATCGAAAAACTAATTGCATTTATCAAAATTAATTGCAAAGTATTAATAATTCCTAGTTTGTTTTGAGCACAAGATGACGTCGGTAAGACCGAGGCGACGATATCAAAACAATGAACTATGTTGCAGACTAAAATGTTGCTTGACAGGGTCGCTCCCAGACAAGGCCTCAACCGAAACAAGTTAGATAGCGACGATGGCAGCAATAATAAAATTTAAAAAAATTGCCACGTTGCGTTGGGTGAGCAACCTAATGGGTCGGGTTAAAAACCTAGCTGGTAGCTGTCAGGGGGCAGGACCGATGCCAACGTCATATATGTCACGTTGGTTTCGGCAGGGCACGATATAGTAATGGGATCTTAATTGTTTCCCGTTGCTGCATGCTGCCCCCACAATTGCTGTTTTGCTGAAACGTGTCAACTATTTTCTGAGCGCCTGACACCTGGTAAACAATGGCAGAATCGCAACGAGCAGGGAGGGAATTAATGGAGTCGATGGGATGACAGGGAAATAAAAACATATACAAAATTAATGTTTTATCGTAACGCGCGATACGAGTCTATTATCGCTTTGTACATTCAGATCATACGATAATAGACAACGAATAACGAAACATCATTTGATGACAAATCTAGTACTCTGTTTATTTTTTCTCATGACAATCTTCCATTTCTTTTATTACTCTGGAATCACACAGCACGTCAAGCTGGCTGGACTGACAATTTTTCATTCATGAACAGCTGATTATAGTCAGCCATCACAGCTGCAAGGCTTTCGCTATCAAAAAGTCGTCCATCAAACGGACCGACGATGACGCTACGTGCATTCGCCATTACCCGAAACCCAAAAAATAGAAGGTTAGACTCTCGATACCGTTTCAGCTGTGGGCAAAAGTAAAATATTTGGTCTAAAACAGATGTGAAGATTTGTCAGGCTGATATATTGACTTTTAAAAGAGACCTTAGCTCATCTGACATACACAGACGGGGATGGGGGTTTGATCCTGGGCGGTAACTCGACGCGCGCACCAATCCCCACTCCGAATGTGCTCTAACCGTACATCTCTTAAGTCCCGCCAGAGCTAAAAACGCGTAGGCATTATACTAGTTCACATTCTCGCCACCAGGCCAACATATGTCGCTTTTTCTCTTTGCTTTTTGCTGTGGTGTGAGTGTTGCATAAATTTGTGCGGACGGACCATCGACGTCCCCCCTGTTCAACCATAATTTTCCCAGCGAGAAATACGAGAATGAGTCTTAGTCCCTGGCTCAATTCGATATTGTATTTTGCGAGTGCACCGATCACGTCGATCGTCATTCCTCGGCCGGAGAAGACTGACTAACGGGATAGAGAGTGAGCTCTAGCTCGAATCCCCCCTGAGTTGCTAAGCCTATCCTGGGAAGAGGGGGCCAGACCACTCGTCCCCCCCACTGCACAAGCTGTTGGTTGCTACTGTGGATTTTTTTAACTTTTTGGTAGCGGTTTGGCAGAAGGAACGACGGAAGAATAACTATTATAAAAAAAGTTACACGCCGTCGTCGCTCGATGCAGTTTAATTTCCATCTATGTACGCGATCTAGTCGAATTTAGGTCATCGCCAACCAGTGAAATCTTTGTGTGTCCCACACCTCACCTACCCGCGCCATCGAAACAGGTAAGACCACTTTCAATTTTTCTCGGTTGCGTGCTCTCCATACGTTCTGCTCAGTCGTTATCACTGCGCTGCCTTAATTATGTTCTTGTACGGTTGTCGAACAGTAGAGTGTGTGGGCTGCATCTTGCCAGCATGCCCAGTGACTTTCTCATTTTCGTTCACATTTTCCTCTTCTCGGATCCTCTAGATTCAACGGAATACTCAGTTACGCGTCTATTACTCGGTGAATCCTCGCAAGAAGTGGTTCTGTAACCGTTGGTCGACCGGTGGAGGGAACCGTCTGCCAGCCAACGGTTCAGATACAGCTGTGATCCGTCAGTATGGCAGCAACGGGTGACAGTAACGTCGGCACGGCGTCGTCGTCAGCTGCGGCGGCACCAGCCAACACCAACGTTCAGTTGTCGACGGCCAAGTTTGATCCGGACCGCGACTGGCGGGCCGCTTTCCGGACCCATTGGCGCGACACCGTGCCTGCCATCTATACGCCGCGCTCCAACAGCCGTTTCTACAATCCGGTGGTGGACGAGGCGGCCGTGCGCAGGCAGCTGCTGGACGTGCTGGACAACTTCATCTTTGACCAGGCGCACGCTGACGTGCTCAAGGAGCTGAGCGTGACTGAGAAGCCACCTACCCTGTGCGGACGCGTGTTCAAGAATGGCGAACCGACATACTCGTGCCGGGACTGCGGCATGGACCCTACCTGCGTGCTGTGCGTCGACTGCTTCAAGACCAGCGAGCATCGTAACCACCGCTACAAGATGAGCACCTCGGGAGGCGGAGGTTTCTGCCATCGTGGCTTTATTATTATATTTAACAAATTAAATTTTTAAGCAAATCCGTTGTAGTTTTGCTACAATATGTACTTCCAAATTGTGACACTTGTGCCATGTTCTTTCATGCTCTTTCGGGTGAATGATAAGCGTATTCGTGGCAAATTTTCCCTATCGTTGATTCGTAGCCATTACTGTTGGATCACGTTACAAAAATGAATTTGCTGTTTTGTTAATATTAGTTTTATGTTAATTGGAAAGGCTAGCGAGGGGAATTCGGTTTGACAACATCTATCATTTTTGGCTCATAATGAGGATATAATTAATGAAAAATCATCTAGTTAATGAGCAGCAGCGATTTTCTGTTGCCGTCATTGGATATGCAACCATTTCATATGCCTTTCTCTACCAAAAATTAAAAATGAATACCCATTGAATTCAGTTCAATTCAGTTCTCTCTCCTCAGCCACTGACGTGGCCATTTGGCAGATGGGAGAAAACCAAAGTTTCAATTAGAAAGCATTTTAATTTTGATATTTTGACACTGACACTGAGTGAAAAATAATCAAATTCCATTTAAACACAAATTTCACGAAATAAATTGGTAACGTTGTTTGTTCCTTCAATTTTCATAAAAAGTTCAACTTTTAGCGTATGATGTGCAACAGCTGGCCCATTGTGCGTAGGAAACGTAGATCGAAAACAAATGATCAAATCGATTGTTGCAAATGCGTCACAGTCATTAAACGTTCCCTCCATTAGCTGTCCTCTGTATTATTGTTTTGTGTTCAGTAGCAGCTGCTAGTAAAATCAACTGCTTCAACAAACTATTCCCAGCGAAACACTGTTGTGCGAGATTTTAGTACATGTAAATAAGCTAGACTTCTGTTGTATTGATTTTTGGTGGTTCACCGAATTCCTCTCGTACGAGTGATCTTAGCTTGACTGATAGAACAGTGAACTGTTTGGAAGTTAAGGAAGCTAGTACAAACTATTAATATTTCTTTTCCAATAAAATTCTAATTGAAAATGAAGGTATTCTGTAGTAACATTTTAAAACTCATCAATGAGTTATGTTTTATGGAATAGTATATCTGTCAGGTTCAGTTTTAATTATTAAAAACATATTCAAAGTTCATCAATAAAAGGTTTCGATGTTTCGCTATTTCCATGGATGAACTAAATGTCAACATGACATAAATCAACTCAAAATGTTGTTCTTAGTCATGGCCTGCATTTGCATCATATTTCTATATTGGTGTTATATAAAATAAAAAATTACTTGACGTTCTTTATAAAATGGTAGCTATTTGTATATTTGATTCAGAATTTCTAGACATTGACTTTTTTGTACGACTTTTTTTGCAGGGTTTTGTGATTGCGGTGATCACGAGGCGTGGAAATCAGCGGCCTGCTGCGACCTTCATGCTAGCGCCCAGGCCAAGGCCAGCACCGAGGAGGGTGGCCCACTGGACAGACTGCCACCTGACCTCCTGGCCAAAGCGCGTACGCTCATTGATGTCGCCCTTGAGTACTGCTTCGAAATGTTGACCTGGGAGAACTTCAAATCGACTGAGCTACCCGACGATCTGAAGCCATTACCACCGGCTGTACCATCTACCGGAGAATCGACCGATCCTAACCCAGAGCTATACGTAACCATGCTCTTCAACGACGAGGTTCACACCTACGAAGAGGTTCGTTAGTCCAATCTCTTCTTTGTATGCAAGATATTTTATATTGCTAAAATAGATCATAAGGCGAAACTAACTGGTAATTTTAATACCCTAAGCCAGGAATAGTAAGAAAAACATCAAAAATGGTGTGAGGTGAACGTAAAATAATTTAATAATTATCAAACATCTTTTTTACTGGATTTATGATTTTTTGCAAATTTCTACAATAAAGCATAAAGGTAACCATTTTTTGGAACGATTTTTAGGTTATCCGCAGTCTGGAAAAATCGATCGACTGTACCAAGAAGGAAGCCACCGACTACGCGACGGCCGTGGACCGCGAGGGCCGCTGCATCGTTCGCTGCGCTCCGTTCAACGTTTGCAACAACGTTAAGGAGAAAGTGGAGCGCATCACTTCCCACCGTTCTCCCAACCCCAAACCGTTACGCGTCATTGTTATGAACGTTAGCCTGGTCGCGCATCAGAGTTTTGCACTGCGCCTGCTGGGCTGGCTGCATCAACTGATTGCGCCGAGTCAGGCCGGCACCGGACAGCATCAACAGCAACAGCGTCCAGCCACCGAGTCAGCTTTCCGCCTGTTGTTCAGCGAGTGCGTAATGCGGCCGCGACACAGCCCTGACCCGCGCAACACTGATATGCGCCACATCCTCAAGGGCATCATGGAGTTCGACACACGCCTGTGGAAGACTGCGCGCTCACAATGGCATCAGCTGCTCATCACAGGTCTACTTCTGGAGTCGTCCAGCAAACGCGAGTTTGCCCGCGCCTTTGCCAAGAACTACCCAGAACTGCTGGCCGACTTTGTGGCAGATGACCACGACCACGTCCTCTCCATCACCTCGCTCTCTGTGCAAATATTCACCGTGCCCACCCTGGCACACATGCTGATTGCCGAGGACAACGTGCTCACGACTCTACTGGTCACCTTCAACCGCGAGTGCCAGCCCAAGTTAAACGCGGATGGGCGTCTGGCCTTCGAGCGCCACCATCATGCACCGCACAGCAGCAGCGGCAATGGCTTCAGGCGTGCCCAGTTCGTGCTATGTGACCTTCGCTACCTGCTCATCTCAAAACCTGAGAACTGGAGTTTGGCGCTACGCCGCAACTTCCTACACGGCTTCGAGAAGCTGCTGGAGCTGCTCACTTACATGCAGGGCATGGACGCCACCGTGCGCCAGCTAGGCCAGCACATGGAGTTCGAGCCCGAGTGGGAGAGCGCCTTCCACTTGTACATCCGATTATCTTATGTGCTGACGCTAGTCACCGAGTGGTGTGGCTCCAATCGCGACGTACTGGTGCGTGCCTACAAATCCACCCTGCGCCAACTGGCCATGGTGCACCCGCGGCCGGTAGCAGCCGCCACCACCGTCGTGCATGAGATAGCTGGCAAGAGCGTGATGTGTGTGGTGCATGACGTTAGCTCGCAGCCCGTTTCCATCCACCTGCCACTGTCTCGTCTGGTGGCCGCCCTGCACCTGCACCTGGAACGGTTCGATCTGCATTATGGCTCGCCCGAATTCGCCTTCACCGATCTGCCCTCGCCGGCCATGCTCATAGAGATGCCCTTGCGGGCGCTGGCCATGATAGCCCAGGTGCACGCTGGCATGTGGCGTCGCAACGGTAAGCACAACCCAATGACCCTTTTGTTTCTAACTCTGATCCATTATCGATAAATCTTTGTTTATAAATAAAATTCTTCCAGCCGAAATTAATTTCAGGTACTCGTACATGTTTTAATTTAATTTTACATGTAATGAAATTTCTCGAAATTGTCTATTAAATTCATACAAATACTACACATACACATATCCACGAAAGTTCGTGTATGTGGAACCGACTATAGAGGATTTTAATTTATTTTTAAGTGGTTTAGGTTGGTATTTGCTATGTAAAAATTGTATTAGAATATAAATTATAAACGAGATAGGGATGAATGGAAAGCTGGACGCTATGTATTCAAGTATATGCTGAAAATTGAATTAATATCACGAAAATTATCTTCCAGGCTACTCTGTTGTCAACCAGATATACTTTTACCAGAACGTCAAGTGTCGCCAGGAGATGTACGACCGCGACGTGGTCATGCTACAGGCGGGAGCCGCGCTTATGGGAGGCGACGAGTTCGTTATTCGTGTCCTGCACAAGTTCGGTCTGACTTCGTGGGCGCGTGACGGCTACGAGAGTGAGCCGGCTACTGCCGGAATTCGCGGCACAGTCGCCGATCCGGAGGACGGATGCCGGCAGGTGATTACACTGGTGGAGGAGTTCCTGGGCCTGTTGCTGGTGGTGGTAGGCGAACGACACGTGCCCGGCGTGGGTTGCGTCACCGAGGATGATCGGGTGCGTAAGGAAATTGTACAGCAGCTGTGTATCGAACCCATGGCACATAGTCAGTTGACCAAGACGTTGCCCGAGGACTGTAACCATGAGACCGGATTGGAGACGGTCATCGACCAGGTGGCCACCTTCCGGAAGCCGGCCTCTGGTGTGTCAGGCAAGGGGTTGTATGTACTCAAACCGGAGTTGTACGCAGAGTACAATCCATTCTTCTATCACTACTCGCGGGAGGAGCAGTCTCGCGCGGAGGAGACTCAACGTCGCAGAAAGAAGGCGGTGAGTTTTAGTGTTATGAACAAACCCTTCAAAACCATAAAACATAATTTTTCGTTAAAAAAGTAAAGAAAATATCAAAAATACTTTTCTAAAAAGTAGCCCACGAATCTAATCAATAAATTTGATTCCAACTAATCAAATTGTGGCGACACGTCACCATGTTTCAAGTATTTCATGTCTTCTTTCACATTGAATTTTCAGGCCTACGAGGAGGAGTGCTGCCCACCCCCAATCCCACCGCCCCTCTGTGCCACCTTCGCTCCGCTCACCGACATTCTCATCTGTGACGTCACGATGTACGTCATGCGATTAGTGCTGGAGCGCTGTCTAAACCTGCGCGCTCGGACCTTCTCTGAGATGATTTTCCAGAAGCTGCTCCACCTGATTGGCTACGCGCTTCATGAGGAACGGCGGGCGCTGGACGATCGCGACTCTGGCAGACCGACTTTCGACTTTACACGACGCGCGACCGACGCCAACATCCTCTCCCTCATGGAGCTGCTGGCCAGCGGCCACCAGCGCATAGCCTCGCACAAGGACCTGCTTAACCACACCATCCGTCGATTCAAGCAACAACGAATGCAGTCGGTTGCTGCCGCTGCAGCACCCCATTCGCACACAGGCGACGAGTCCAAGGGGGGCCAGGAGGGCGGGGTACCCATGGAGTTGACAGAGGAGGAACCAGGTGTCGCCGCCACGACGGAGCAGCCAGAGGATGAGGCGGCGGCCGTGCGGGCCGTCAAAGAGGAGAAGCGACGGAGGGCCGAAATGGCTGCCGCGCGACGTGCCCGCATCCTCGAGCAGATGCAGCAGATGCAAAAGAGTTTCATTCGGGAGCACGCCGACCTTTTTGAGAAGGAGTCTGACCTGACCAAGGCCGGTCCGGCGTTGTCCGGTTCCGCTATGGACCTAACAGAACCATCGGCCGACTCGCTGGATGACTGGAGCGAGGTGGCTGCCCCCGTCTGTTTAGGTCCGCACAAATCAGTGCGCCAATGGCTCACTAATCGCCACACTTGTATACTGTGCCAGGAGGACCAGGCTGTGTCACCCGATGGACGGCCGCTGGTACTATCTGCTCTAGTGCAGAAGTCTACCGTACTGTCCAAACGTCGCGGCAGACTCATTCGCAACCCGGACGAGCACGACCCGCTCTTGCCGCCCTCCGACCTGTCGTGCGCGCCACATACCAGCACCTGCGGTCACGTCATGCACGCTGACTGCTGGCAAAAGTATTTTGAGTCTGTGTTGGCCAAGGAACGGCGCCGTTCGCTGCGCATGCGCTACCACCTCAGCTTCGACGTCGACAAACAGGAGTTCCTGTGCCCGCTTTGCGAGTGTCTGAGCAACACTGTGATTCCGATCGTGCCTGTGCTGGGCACGCTCGTCTCAGATCTGGCCGATGATAAGGTGGGTTTAATGTACATCTCATCGTAGCCCAGAAAATATGGCGACAGACTGTTTCGGCGGGCCTGGGTTTCGATTCCCAGCGCGGGCTTTTGGTTTTCGATCCCGGAGTACTGGTGAAATGTGCCCCTCGCCATAGTGCCTAAGCACCAAGAAGGGGGGGGGGGGGTACAGAAAATCCTGTATGGCAGTGGCTACAGTGATTGAAAAAAATAAAATAACAATTCAATGTCCCCCTTGACGAAATGCTGGTCCATGTCTCATGATTCGATTCTATTTAGGTGGTCATGTCTATGAACGATTGGCTCAGCATTTTGGAAGTCGCCGTGGACAAAGCCAGAGTCACACAGCATACTGGTAGGTACTATCGGCTCACATTTTTAAAATTAAGAGCCAGACATAAGTTATTTAAAAAAACTGAGTATAAAGTGCAAGGATAAATATAAATAATATTGAAGCGATACCATATGCCAATATACGTTTCTATGTGTAAATGATGCATTCTAATTAAATTCTAGCTCAATGCACCGATGCTGAGAGTCCACCTCAAGCATCAGCACCCGAAACGAGTCCACCCAAATTGACTATCGAGCCGTGCACCATCGAGGAACTCTGCAAGCACGTGAATGACCCGAACCTGGTCACTAGCATTACAAAGCTATACATGGAGCCTTCCGATGGCGATTTGGAATTGAAGTTCTCTGCCAGCCTCACGGAAATGATGAAACTCTTTTCTCAGGCCACCTACACTGTAGGTTGAAATTTCGAAAAATAATTCGGTTGTAATTTTTGTAGTAATCAGCATATTTTAAAAATCGACATTTTTTACTGTTGGTCCACAAAGACTCCGACATTGTGTCCCAGCGCATATTAAAACTCGTCCCATTTCCTTCCATTTTGTAGATCGGTCTTGGCGTGCACCCGCATTTGGAGAACGAGCGAATGCCGCTAATGACATGGCAGTCGTGCGCCCATACCATCATCACCATCGAGAACCTCCTGCGTGACTCTGGCAAACCACTATTCGGAAACCTGACGTCACGCCAGTCGGACTGCCTGAGCGTCCTGGTAATGCCCCAACGCATTTTTTCTTGCCTAAAATGGCTTTCATTTAAGTGTAACTGACCATGGTTAAATTATGTTTAAGTAAGTTTATTTAGAATAGTTATTAACTTTTATTCTGGACAATTACAATATGTATTCACAAAAAGCTCCGGATGGGGCCTATAGCGGGGGTCGAAAGACCAGTTAAGGAGAAAGGTGTGGTTGTTATATCCTAACAGGGACGTTGTCTTTCTCACCCATGACCTTCAGAAATCCTTGGATGGACGCATACAGTAGCAAAATACGATTTCTTAGATTTTCGCAAAGCTTTTGACACAGTCCCTCATCAACGATTATTAGCTAAAGCAAATGGTTATGGAATTAGTAATCAAGTTTTAGACTGGATAGCAGCTTTTTTAAGTAATAGAAAACAACAGGTTGTTGTTTCTGGTGTCCACTCTGAATGGATCGAATGACCTCAGGAGTGCCACAGGGCAGTGTTTTTGACTTTTGTTCCTGATGCACATTAATGATATATGTGATGTCGTACAATCCAACAAAAAACTTTATGCTGATGATACAATTGTTGTGCAAGGGCATAAAATGTAACCGGGACTTGGTTGAATTACAGAAAGATTTAGTAACTACTTGGTGTGAGAAATGGCATCTCCAACTCAATGTTGGCAAGTGTTGCATTATGCATGCTTCCAGATCAAGGAATCCTTTTGTGTATGCGTACAATCTATCGGGGAGCATCTCAAGGTTGTTCAACAGTACAAGTATTTGGGTCTGCAAATGACTCCTAAACTAACATGGTAAACCCAGATATAAAAAAAGATGACTGGTTCAGCGAATGTTTTAAGGGGTGTCCAAGTAGCGTTAAATGTTTGGTATTTATCTATTTGTCTTGTAATGCTCTTTTTTTTATAGTACGACTAAATATATATTCATGTTGTCATTTTAAACAAATGCCTGTTGGTATGAATATTATAAAAAAAGGAAAATTATATTTTGAACGTCTCGATTTGAAAACTAAAGTGTGTTCAATAACTGTTTTAAATAAAGGTTCGCTTTGCCGGAACGTGCGCCTCGCAAGTCAGTCGCTCTGCCGTCCTACACTCGCACTGCCATCGGTTAGTACGCAAGCTACTGCGCGCCGAATTCGGCGTATGCAGTGTCGACGCTTTCGGATACCTGGTGGCGTTGGTACTCTCTCTGCCTCATTTGGTGTCGCGACGCACGTGGACAGTGTCGTGCGGCGTGCCGATTGGTGGCGCGCAGGAGCTGCTGGCGCTCACCCTCCTCTATGCCATGCACGTGGTGCAGATACTTATCACCCTGCCACCGGAAGAAGCCGCGGGAGCGACAAGCGCTGTCGTCGAGGAGAGTGACGCCATGGAGGCGGAAGACGACGGTGACTGCAGAGGGGGCAATGAGACCGGAGATTCAGTGTTCAATCTGTTGACCATCTACAGCCACATTCGCAAGACTGGTCTGGGTTTGCCAGGTGGCGCTGTCGGCGCACCTAAATTGGCCGCTATCGAGCGACATGTCAAAGAAAGGAGGTTAGTCAATTTCACTTGACTTGCACTTTTCAACTATTTCCTGGTTTGCGTTTACCATTATTTACCTTTTTAAACAATGAAACATAAATGTGTATTTTTGATGAAATCTCAGCTTGTGTATTTCTTTAAGTATCTCTAAGTAAGTATAAAATAAAGTAAATCTTTAAAAGTTATCCGTACTTTATCCGAGTCCGTACTCTATATAACATTATCTAGCAATGGGTACCGATTACACACTTCATAGGCTCAAATGACTGTATCAAATGATTATCTTTGTTGCTTCTCTCTGTGACTAGTATACCATTTCTACGATGTTGCGCCCTGTTTTTCCACAATCTCACCGGAATCAAGGCTCCGGACTCCCTGACAAACTTGCCGTCGGACGAATACGACTCGCTCTGCCATTATCTAGGCATGCCCACGGACTTTTCGTCAATACTCGAATCGAGTCGACTGCGGGCTCTAATATTCAAGTACGTTTGAATGGCGGCAGTACACACATGAATTATTTTGAGCTGAGCTAAGGTGAAATTGCTGATAAAAATGCAAATTTTCCACTCTAGGTGGCTCGCCAATCCAATCTTGCCAAAGGCGGCGGCCATCAGGACTCTGTGGAACGTGCGCTTCCCGCATGAGGTCAACCACCTGTGGCCACTTCCGGCCGACTACAGCGAGCTGATCAACGTGGCCTCACTGTTCACCTGTCCAAACTCCGAAGGAGAAGATAGTCGCGCGCCAGCCATGTGTCTGGTCTGTGGTGCCATGCTGTGTTCTCAGGTCAGTTTTGGCTCACTAATAGTTCGGCAACGCTGCGCTCAATGTAAACACTAAATCGTATATTTTTCTCTAATATAAACTCAATTGCAAAAGCCCCTTGGGTCCTTTTAAAACATTTTAAGTTTGAGTTTGTCGCCAAGTAATTTTCTTCTCTGTTTTAGAGCTACTGTTGCCAAAGCGAATTGGATGGCATACTGGTCGGCGCCTGCACCCACCACGCGCACTACTGTGGTGCAGGTGTGGGGATGTTCCTGCGTGTACGGGAATGCAAGATTGTGCTGTTGGCTAGCAAAATGAAAGGTCAGTATCTGTTTGTCGCTGCCTTGCTCAATTTGGGAATTTATTTTTTCATCGATTTGTGGGCAAGACCCATATTTTGTTTGAATCTTTGCCTCCCAGATAAAATTAAAATATTTGATGATTTCAAATTCGCTGGTATCGAATTATTAAAAAGAAATGATTAACTGCTCATATACAGGCATATCTCGCCTAACCAATGACTTAATTCTGAAAATAAGTTTGGCAAGCATTTTTTATTTCTGGCGTATTTGTTGAATAAACAAGATTTCATTAAGTTGTGTTTGACAAGTACGTTTGATGACAAATTTAATAAGGACTGTTCCCCTTGTAATGTGAAGGTTGCTTCATCGCGCCCCCATACCTGGATCAGTACGGCGAGACGGACCAGGGCCTGAAGCGAGGCAATCCACTGCAAATCAGTCACGAAAACTACAAGAAGCTGCACAAGTTGTGGCTCAGCCATGGTATTCCCGAGGAAATCGCTCACTCGTTGGAAACCAATGCACAGATGACGTCTGCCGAATGGCAAATATTCTAGTGGTTAGTTTTCCGTGAGTTCAGATCTTGTTGTACCTGTAGGTTTCACCACGCAATTTGCAATGAATGATCTTTTTTTCTCCTCACTCCTACTCCTTCCTCCCACGCAACAACCATCTCCTGAATTATTTTTGAATCGTTTTTTTTTGCAAAAGAAAACTGCATATATTGTCGCGTTCTTAACAGCGCCTTTAATTATTTTATCCCTTATGCTACATTTTAAGTAGGAAAATAAAACGGAAGTTTATTTTGGATTGTTTTGTTATATTCCTCCTCGTTAAATTTGGAATCTCAGATTATGAATTTGCTTTCTAAAAATATACGCAATTCAGAATTTTAGTTCCACATTCATTATAAGCTACCATGTAGATGCCACTCTTATGTTTACGGTTTAAAAAAGGTCCAACTTAAAAAGTTGGCCAACCAAGGTTAGGTTGTTAGGCCAAGAGTGCTGAAATTTAGGGAATTCCATTAAAATGATATTTGTTAACCTTTGATCGTTGGAATATTTAGTGGCGGTGTGGGTTCAAAAGCTGGAGGCAGTTAACAAAAAAGAAACACTGAAAGTATGACTTAATTTGTAATTTAATAAATGCGAGTCTTCTACGGGACCCTAACGGGGAACCTAGGATATACGCATTACTACATTAACGTCCATCCAAATACATATTTTGATATACCGTATTCTGTCCCAGTCAGTTTTATTGTGCCAACAGTCTTGCGTTGACATCATTAGCAACTGCTTCTTCCAATGCACTTTTATGAAATTACCGTGAAAGTCAAACTTATATATAATTTGTTTGGTGTGCAAACGATTAATTCACAGAAATTTTTTCTTTACATGTAGAGAAGGTTTACAAGAACAATTAACGTCAGACTTGATCCTAAACTGTAGTGTTAAAATTGTACGTGAACATAAGTTTGTCATTTATATACATGGATATAGGTTGAACAAGTTTCACACTTATCAAACTTTGGATTTCAAACGTCGCCCAAAAACATTGTCGGTATTTGACCAAATTGGAGTCAATATAAAAATTTGTCACTATTATAATACTACAGTAGATATATATACATGTACATTGTATTAATTTCGTTGATGGTTCACCGCAATACTCGTATATACTAGCCAATATTGATCGTGTTACAAATAAATCTTTATGAAAAGAAATAGCCAAAGGTACATGTTCAATTAAAATTGGTGATCTGCTTATTCTTTCAAAAACACTAACACTGGACAGAGGGATAAATTCATTTTAGGGAAGCGCTTTTTTGCATTATGTTTAGAATTAATATCTTGCTATGTTTATGCTGTAACACGTAATGCATCATGTACAGAAAGGACGAACTTTCGACAACTGTTATATATATGGATTTACTTATGCCAGAATTTCACATGTTTATAATTATCCCGAAGAATAAGTGCAGCAACTATTCAATTTTACACATGTTTATAGCTACATTTGTAAAGATTACTGCTACATAGTTACTTGTATGTAGAAATTTCAAAATAAAGCCAGCTAGTGTTGTTGAATAGAAACTTGAATTTTTGCCTACTGTTTTATTTTAACTAAGAAACAAAATAATTTTTAAAAATATCACTTAAAACAAACTACGGTCATAAAATTCGACCAAGCCTAATACAATAAGTAACGAGACAATAACTAATTCAATTACACATTATAAAATAAATTGGAATAATTTTATTTGTAGAATTCCATTAGTGTGAAAATCAAGGTTACAGACATAAAATAACAGAAATAAAACAAAAAGGTGCTCTTATTGTCCAACTTGAAGAGCCGGTTGAGTATTCATAATCAGTGTGATATTGTCGCCCTTCAACATTATCCTTCCTGAAAAGGTGTGGGGAAAAACCAAACAGTTTTTTAAAAATCAAATGAAAGAAGACATCGTATTATTCAGTAAAGCCCAAAATAAAAAATGCATTTCTTTTGCCAAAACGAATGCAGAATTTTGCCATATTTACCTAGTTGCTTCCTGTGCTTTGTTTTAAGGTGGTATTCTTCGGCCTCGTCTAACACCAGATTCATGTATTCGTCGAATCCCTAAACAAACAAAAATTATTAACTGTGCAAGGCGAAGTTCAAAAATATTTTTGTTAATCTGATTAATCTTGCCCCCCCAAATACTTAACAGACTGCTCAAATTGAATTATTAACAGAATACTTACGACAATGTGACCTTCAATCCGCATGTTGACATTCTCGTAGAGCCAAACTTGGATCTTCGCTCGCTGATTTAATAAAATTAACCAAATTCACAGATAAGTATAAAAAAATTGAAGGAACTTATTGACGTTTGCTGTCTCTAACATAGATTTCAGTCATTAATACTTCGAGGGACGAAGGAACATTTTGCCAGATTGTTTCAAGGTTGAGGGCCTCTTCCTTGTCTTTTGGCCTGAGTAAAGTTGGTGGGGCAAGGGTGGTGAGGTGGCGTTCGATTCAAACTTCCGCTCCTTTCCACCAGGAGAAGAGAGAGAGAGAACATCGCTCTAGCTGCTCTTTTCCATCGAACGCAACCTCACCACCCTTGCCCCCTCCAACTTCTTTACTCGGGCCAAAAGACAAGGAAGAGGCCACACCCTCAAACTCTAATCAATTTATGCCAAAAGCAACTACGCAAAATTCTCCTTCTTTCCTAGAAGTATTAACGACTGGAACAGCCTCCCCCAGGAACTAGTGCAATCTCCCTCCCTCTCCACCTTTAAATCCCGGCAGCGGGCTGTACGCGTGTGACCAGCCTGTTCCAAACTTCACTAGACCCTTACTTATTTACGGAAATCACCAGCGCGGCGATAATTATATCTAAATCTAAAACACCAGGCTGCTTTCACGGCTAGCTAGGTTAGGCCTAAGTGAAAGCATATGCATTTCAGTCGGCCACCCAGCCCTAGTAAAAAAAGAGGAAGGTGTCGAAATACTCACACTCTGAAGATACCTGAAAATAAGATTCTGTTTTGATGATAGTTAAGGTGCAATTACAATTATCAATGAAGAAATGCAAAAATCACACAAAACAATAATTAAGCCCATTCACATAAAATACACGAATTTGAATTGAAGTGAATGCTTCTTCAATATTGCCACAGCTACTAGTCTGTTATTGGCCGCGGCACTAGGGATACAACACAAATTCCCCAGCACCCCAAACCTCTATCCAGATAAACTATGCTTATGTGAACACATACCTAGCCATGCCGGCGTCGCCTAGGATCTAGATACATACAACATACAACAAAATCATGATGGAAAGCACTAATAAAGGATACGATCGGTTGCACCATAACTTTCTGGACCTTTTGCTGACCTTTGTACGCCATTTTCGAAGCAATCAAATTTAACGAAGAAAATTGACGAGAACAATTCTTGACTTTCCGCAACAACAACGCACAAAATTCGTTTTTCGCGTTTCGTTCTGGTTCTGGATAGTGATGCGCGATATGTATGGATATATAAAAATATCAAGTATAAAAAACATATCGATACGATATTTATCGAATATTAAAAAAACATAATCGATATTTAATTTTTCGATTATTCTAGTTGCTGAACTTGATAGATCGAGTTATTTGAAAATGATCAAGTTAAACTTTTTTTAATTTTTTGTTTGACAAAATTTTTAAAAACGTGATTAATTGAGGTCAGAAATGGGGAAACAATATAGAATTGCGATGCGATCAATCGAATTTTTAAGTTATCGAGTGTTTTTAACATAAATATCGATACCTGAGAAAACTAAAACTCTGATTTATCGATATCTACATATCGAATAAATCACTGATAATATCGCGCATCACTACTTCTAGATTTATAATAGGGGTGCGCGATACTAGCGAGCGATACTCTCGATAGTATTCGTGGACTATCGCCCATTTCTAGTTCTATTTTTGGCCACCAGATGGTTAGATGCGTTCAGCGCGATAGAGTCAGCGCCATCTAGTATTAATACATTAAAAAGGTTGTTCGAGGCCAAGACAGGTCATCTTTGAAATACGATATTGAACAAACTGAATAAATAAAAAACAGTGGTTATTATTCATGACACAATGAAAAACAATAGAAAATGCATGCACATGTACGCTCCTCCATGCATACATTTATCGTGCTTACTGCATTAATGCTTAATCAGGCCAGCTCAGCTGATTTTAATAAGGTAGTTAAGAACAGAAGTTTAACTTATTTAAAAACCAATCAATTTTTTTGCAATAGCGTCTCCATTTTTTTCATTTAGATTTAGAAAAAAATGATTAGAAGCTAGCTGTACAAAAAATTAATAATCAGAAAGGAATCACGATCAAATATTTATTTCAATGGCAAGCGTACAGAATAAACGTACATGTCCAATTGGCGAATAAAGGAATCGTCCGAATCGATGAGATAAGCGAGCCTCAATATATTGCAATAACTTTATTCTTCGGCCTCATCGATTTCTTCCAAGGCAGCTGCGCCAGACGTCGCTGCGGTCGCAACGTCCGATGCAGCTGCGGCACTTGTGGTTTTCAGAGCAGTGGCGGAGACATGACTTCCGGCACTGGTGTCATCCGATGGCGTGGAAGCGCGACTTTCGGTAGTGGTGGCGGTGACAGCGGCGGTTGTCGTTGGACGCTTGGCCCTGCGGCAGCATTTTTCATAGAATCCACTGCCGATGGGCTTGGTGGGGCAACACTTCTCACGGGGGCCGCAAGTGCCATCGCCACGACACTGTGAAGCCGATTTCCCACATGTGACTTTTCTCGGGCATTTTCCTTCTACCATGAATAAAAAAGAAACCGGATGCGATACATCAAGTTTTATTGAGATTCTACAGTGCAATTATTTCGCACGTATTTATAGCATTTACAAACGATTGTTATAATTTTGTAGTTAGTCAATTTAATTATGTCAAACTATCGAAAGAAAATGTCACGTTAGCCAAAGCTTTTCTAAAGCGCCAATAGAGGGCAGCAAAAGTTGGACTGGTACACGGAACCCTATGATAACGCATCTAGTAAAACCTCTTTTATCTCAAGAGATTGACCACTATAAGATTCACCGTCTCATATCTTATGTAAATAAAATCATTTAATTGCCTAACAATTACCTAACAAATTCTTCTATTTTCTTATTTATTTCAATAAAATCTATGAGCATTTTAAATTGCGGAATGAGTAATTTGTTTGATACGCTCAAATATCGTAATCGACTTGCTCATAAGTCATAAACTCATATAAAGTAAAAGATTTGGTTATATGAAAATGACGTTGACATATAGGGCATTCATTTTAAATTATTTGAAATTTACATTGTTTTGAGCTCACTGTGTGTCACTGCTCTGCTTGATGTCTTGGTGGTTACAAACTGCTGGAGCACTCGTGGGGCCAATTCCTCAATTCCATCGTCGTTGTCAGCTTCATTTTGTGCAAGAACTGCGTAAGATACCAAAAGTAAGATAGCGGAGAACAGAAATTTCATATTTGAAAACGGTTTGCTATTTCTTGATGACGTCTTGCTTCTTCCTCGCCGGCTCAATGTAGTGGAGGCTTTATCGTTTTCGCTAGTGTCCACGACCTTTTTATACTCGATGTCGATTGGGTCAATCATCGGCCAATCACAATGCAGTCATTTTTGTCAGGTTATGTCATAAATGTTTGCAGGTGTTCTGTAGAAGCTTCTTTCAATTCATAGTTTACCAATAAACTCAGTCCTATGTCGAAAAATTATTTTCTATGCATTTTGGAGTCAACATATTTCAATTTACAGCAGCAACAATTTTAATTCAAAATAATCGACAGGACATCGTACAGAGTGCATTGAACACGGAATCTCGTTTGACGCAGTTCTGATTCTTTCTGGATTTGAATAGATGTGTTCAACAAAAACTATGTCATGCAAAGAAAGTGTCAACATACAATGTAATGAAAATTTGTTTAGCTAGTAATCGATGCGACCAGCTTTCAGATGTGAGCTTCACTAAAATTATTTGAATTCTGAAAAAAATAAAGATTTACGATTTCACTTCTGGGATATGAGTTGTACAATAAAATTATTTTGGATTTTTGTAAATCAAATTTCGTTTCTCTATGGCGAAGGCGAAATTAAGGCGATCTATGATTTAAAGTTCGTATTTTCTTAGATGTGCGTAAGTGAAGGTTCCAAATTCTTATTCCTGGAAAGTGTATTTTCGCAAGGATTCAAATCAACAAAGTCTGGTTGACTATTTAAGGCATTTTTTCTTGACCCTGAGCGCCATATTCTAGCAATTTATGCGAATACATTTATACGTCTGGAACGAATATGAATTGTCTCTATGTCTGTTTCTAACGAAATTGCCTCTGAAAAATCCGATGATATACAAAAAAAAAAAAAAAGTTGGGAAGAAATAACGACAATTGCTATTTGCATAGATGCACTGTAGAACAAGAAAAAGACATCCGAAAAAAACGATGGCGCCAGCATACATATGACGACAACTCATCCTTAAAGCGACACGTGGAGTCCAATGGGCTGCTCAACGAGTATTAAAAGAAATACCTTCTAATCAAAACGACGGAAGCTGAGAAAATTGAATTATTTTTGTCTCGAGTTTGTGGAATATACTTATTTCATGCGACGAAAATACAGCGGAAGTTGGAACGGTTTCCTGCGATTTTATTGGTTAGGCACCCTAGCCAAACTTCCGCTGTAATTTGTTCGATCAGATCAGTTGTAATTGACTGAATTTTCAATAGATATGGCGCCTTTGTATCGGACGACTCAATATCAAATTTTAAAATTCCAACCAAGACAAAAGAAAAACGGGAAAGATGGTTTCTTTAATTGATAAGACATAATTTTGAATAACACCTAATAACTATTCTGACACGAATAAACACGCAAAATCGTATTGCTCGAACAGTGATTGGTGATATTTTCTCCACTATAGTTTGGGACTCGGACAAAGCCGGGACAATTGCTCGCTTAATGGAACCATTAACAACCAAATGGTAGAGAGACTAGGCTCTCTGTCAACAGACAGATTAACTATAGATAACATCGTAGGGGGCCACAGTTTGGTTCGCGTTCATGAGAAACTGCACTGGAATGGCGTTGAATGATGAAAACCTGCGCTCGCTCCAACGCGGGAGCGGAACTACACTTTTCTTCGAAATGGAATAAAATATTCTTTTACGGCATACGTTATTTCATGTCTGGAGGACGTCGAAATAATCAATGGACAAAAACGACAACTCACAAGCCCAGACTTGTGCGCACGCGAGTATTCATTCGCCGTAGGAAAACACTATTTTGACAGCTTCTATTATTTTCAAAGAATAAATATTAAATAATACGGATAAGCCTATGCAAAAAGCAATAAACGACAATATTTTTTAATGTTTTCTTTTTTAAAAATACAGCGATTTACCTCTTAACAGTTAACAGTTCTCAAAATTCATGAATTAATAAAAATCCTTAATAGTGTTTTATTTGGCTTTGTTGCAGCGGTGGCGACATTCTACGAAATTCCATTATATGAGTTCCATAGTCTGCGAATTTAATTGTCCCAGTAGAATGCCTAATTCAGTTTGCGAATTTAATTGCCCCAGTAGAATGCTAATTCAGTTTCTTAGCAATGAATAATTTCTCGTTTTGGACCAACGCATTCAGATATAAATGCAGTTTGCCGATAAAAATATGTGTCATGGTTAGCAAAGTGCCACAGAAACATACTTCTAGTTGTCCGAAAATTTTATTCCAACTTTGTGAGCGACTGCGAAAATTCAATTTGATGTTGTAAATATGTAGGAGCACGCCGAGATGGAATCAAGATAATGACAACAAACAAAAGTTTATTTAAATGCCTGATAGTGAGACAATGTAATTAATCCGTTAAAATTACACTATAATCAGAACAAAATTTTCATACATGGACATTCCATGTATAAGAAAATCAGGTATCTGAAATGAGGGGAGGGGGTAGCCAAAAACTTGTGATCCTAAATATTTTTTCATTATTTCATTAAATAATTTTAATTTCTTTTTACAGCATACAACAGACTAATATTATACTAACATTTTAGGAATTTTATTTTTTGTTTGAAATTTTCTTCAATCCCACTTACCCGGACTTTGAAGTCGTGAGGATCACTAGCATTCAATTTTGTTGTTGGCATCTGAAGATTGCGTTAATCGCATTATTAAATTAAGTATCGATATCTCGAAACATTTCAGATGAAGATCTTATTTGATTGTTTGGTGAACGGATATCTGATTGTGGAATTCCTAAAAAGTCCAGTTTTTCTCGGGGAAAATCTTATAACAATCGCCAAACACCATAACCTTTTCATTGGCGCAAACATTTTACTCTGTATAGCGAAACGGTCTTCTTAGTTTTGATCTGGGCCATGCTTCATGTTTTGATATAATAAGACACTACATAAGATCAGGCCTTGATGGGGGCTATTCAGATATGGTTACGCCCGCACATGCCGGCATCTAATATTAATCTTAAGTACCCATAAGTATGATACGAGGATCTCTTCTTGTGTGTGTGTGTGTGTGTGGACTTTCTTCGATTGCCGGATGCAGAAATGATAGTTTTCGAACGATTTTCGACGCAGGTGGTGGACACGTGTGATGGCCTGGACCGAGACTAGTTTGCTGCGCGCAATATTCCATATTTATTCATAATTTATTCGCACGCAGACGCTTATCATTTACCCCGAGTGGGATCGAACCTACGAAGACTGCATGCATCTGGTTCATCATCAGAAGAAACAAAAAGAAACAGTGAGAGGGTTGTTCAAAACGTACACGAGAAATCAAAGCGCTTTAAACCATTCAAGTCAAATCGTTCAAGCCAATTCCAAAATACATTATGGATTACGATTGGTGGGGGGGATCACATCATTTTCATAGTTTAATGGACGACATCTATGTCGATCGAGTATCACACCTGAAACGTATTACAGGAGGATGTAGGATTAAGTCTGTTCGATTCTCAGTGCAGGCCAACGCCTACGCTTGCAGTCAATGTGCCACTGGCTGTGAACAAATTCGAACCAGCCAAAAAAATAAAAAAGGACACCCAATGTTCCTTGTTATAGCTGCAATTATTGCCGTTTAATTCCGTGCGGAGTTCCCCCTCCGGACCCCCACCACCACCACCACCACCACTAACATCACCCAATATCCCCACCTCGTTTCCCTTTCCGTTAGCCGGAAGGTGGGCCTACCTCCATCCTGAGCTAAGGTCCACCTCACCCTTCCCTGCACTCACTTGAGCATGACACGTGCCACACGCCAACATCTGTTTTTTGATGCTCATTCGTGCGAAACGAGAAGGAGGGGTGGGGGGGGGAGAGAGAGAAAAACAGCTCCGGTTTTCTATAGCTGGAACGTGTCTTTGCGACCAATACCAAAAACACGTTATGGCCACGATCGCTTGCTGACTGCAGTTAATGACATCGTTTAACAGTTCTTTTCCCCTCCCTCCCCTCTTTCATATTCAAAGTTGTGAAAAATGGAAACTTTTCAGCAACGGAACGCTCTAAAAAAAAAAAAAAAAAATTAAGGTGACAAATTAAGGGCAGAAAAACAATTCGAAATTTAAGTGATTATGAACTGAAAAATAAAAAATCGATTTTCGCAAACGTCATTCATAAATTGCAGTCACCACTGTGATTCACCTCAGACTCTACCACCAAGTCTAACTAGGTGTTTCTCTGGTTTTATGGTTTGATAATTGGTTGTAAATAATTAATCATATATCGATTGGATGAGCAATTCACCATCCTGTTTAACTCATCTTTGTTGCCGCGTCAAATAATTGTAGGTGTTATAATTTAGTCGTTCAAATTGATTAAACCTAAAATGAATCAATGTGGATTGATGCGAAATTTATCCGTAGTCAATAGCTATTGCCAGATCAATACGATTTGCTAATAAGTCACATTCTCTGTTGCACCAAAACCACGCGGGTTCAATTCCCGACCGAGAGCCCCGAAATTTTTCCGGGCGAGATAAATTCCTACACATGCCTTCCTCCGGAATGGAAGGAAAGCAGTTGGACCTCGTGCCTGTACGATATCAGGTGTACGTTAAAGATCCCTACCTAATTCCTCCTAGGCAAAATTACCGGGTCACCACCCGGGGGGGGATTAGGGCGAACATGTTGGTGGACCTCCTTAACAATTAAGAAATACTTGCATGCGCGGCGAATACGGAATATGTAGGTTTAATATTTCGTACTACAAAAAATCCTGTAGTGTATATAGCACTACTTCAGATTCTATACTACTCTTGTTCACAAAAGTGTGCCTACTTTCACTTTCTAACGAAAACCCAATGCAAACGCAGTTGCGCCAGTGTAAAATGTCGAATGAAATGTGCATATTTCTTATATTATGATTCTTACTACTAATTCTATTAGTTAAACACACCATAATAATAGGCCACATAATGTCCGTACGACATAAATTGATTATAAAATTTGTATATTTTTTTTATTCCCAAAGCAAATAATGCAATTATTAGGATGAACCATATAGACAATTCGCCATCTTTAAATCGGGACTGTAAAAATATTTTGCAATTTCAACTATCCCATAATTTGTTTGGCTATTTTTTAGAATTAAACAATTAAGTGTCAAAGTCCCCATTCATCATGCCAAAGAATTTCGTGTAATGCGGCCAAAATCCAAATCTGCCACTTTGGCAGCAACTTGGGATCACGTCACGCCCAAGAATTGTCAATCGTGATAACCGTCAGATGTAATAACCGTCAGATATGAGAAAATGTGTTACTGTCAAATGTTTTACCTGACTCACTAAACTCACAAAGAGCACACTATTTGTATCACTATTTTTTCTGAAAATATACAATTGGATGTCGAAACACAAGTTAGATAATCTAAAGAAGTTTTATATATAGCAAGTACCCAAACCACTGTAAATCCGCGTCTCGGCAAAGACGACTTTCTTAGATATGACGCTTATCGTAATTGACTTTTCCTGTGCGTGACAGCGACCGAACCCCACATCATTTCAGAGCCATGCTGTCAAAGTGTCATGTATATTTGGTGGTCCCCCCGATTCGGATCTCAGGAGGGTTGACGAAGAAGCTTCCTGGATCTGTGTTCCCGCCCGAAGAGCGCTCGCTCGCTCCACCGGATCGAGCTGGGACTCACCGCTTCCTGTCTGGCGCGTGCCGCATGCGCTTTTCGCTCGCGCGCGCGCGCGCGTTCTCTCTCGCTCTCTCTCTCTAATACGCGCAATTGAGCTCGCCCGGTATTCGAGCGCGTGCCGTCTCAGCCAGGGGGCGCTCGAGAGGTAGTACACGCGTCCATCCACTCACCGCGCGACTAGCTCTAACCCATGGAACCCGTAAAGAGAGAGAGAGAGAGAGACACGCACATAGAGATCCATAGTCGCCACTCACCCCGGGAAAGAGAGCTGAGCCAGCAGCAGCAAGAGCAGAGCGCATTCGCAGTCCGCGCGCGTGCCACATAACGTCGCGCGCGTTTCATCGCTTTATTATTATTATTTTTTTGCTCAGATATATCCATCCACCTAATTCCGACCCCGAATATCAGCCAGCTTTCCCACCACCACCACCCCACCCCCGACCAGAATACAAAAAGCTAAACGAGACCGTCGCCGCCGACAACGCATCGCAACCACAATCTCGAGGCGGTGGAACAGCAGCAGACAGCGGCTCCAACCGGCGAGTGATACACGATTTCGTGCAGTTCAGTTTCGGAGACCACCACCACCACCACCATCACCACTTTATGCACACATATATATATATATATGTATAAAGCCGACGTATGACATGCTTTTTTTGAGCTCCCGCCAAACTCCGGACGCAACCACTGAGCCGATGGTATTCCATAAAAGAAAAAATAATTATCCATCTCAGATCTGTGCAACTCGGTGTTTGGGGATCGTCGATAGATACTGCTGAAGCCACCTTCTGCGAGACATCGGACCTGATCTCTTTACACGTCTCTCAACTAGGTCGTCGATACAAGTGCGTCTCATCAATAAGTACCGCAAGATGAAGATCTGCAGTCGAAGTATTGCTAGCTATCAAGATGCTCAGCGCAAGGACGCAGAAACACCGGACTTTCAATTTTGAATGAACACGTGCGAGGGTTGTTCAAATTACTTCCACACTGTAATCGACAATTCGACGATGAAAAACAATTCCGGTTTGTTCTTCAGCGATCGCTAATATATATATTTTGAAAAGACGTGTGTTTGTCAGCTACTGACGTACACTCACTGAGGATTGAAGTTTCAAATTCGTCGAGAACTTTTCTGATTCCCCTAGCGGAGGAAACATTCGACAGTGCACAGAACGATTCAATAGTATTCGACGACGAGGGCTGTTCGGAAAGTACCGGCGAGACACCCCGCCCATGTTGTCCGCGACAATCGGTCAGCCCCTGCCGCGCGACAATGGGCGTCCGTCGCGCGTCGTCCAGCACCGTCCGTGCCGGCCGACGTCCGTCCGTCCCCACCGTCCGGATGAGCAGCAACAGCGCACCCGTCATCACATCGCCTCTCCCCTCGTCCTCTGCGGCCCGCTACCGGCTCTACGTTGCCGCTCCATCTACCGCCACCGCCATCACCACCACCGTCGTGGATTAGAGAAATCGTGGCCACTCAGCCAACTGACCACCATGCGAGCCAAGTTGCATCAAGGGAACTAGTCACCCAGTGCCGGCATTCGAACGTCCACGCGGTGCGCCCTGACTCGAGATAGTTGCAAACGCATATCCTCCACAGGAAAAACAAACTGAAGAAAAAAACATTTGTTATCGTGAACAGTGCACAAAAAAAGCATCTTAAAAAATTATAAACTACTAAAGGAGAAAAAAAACCTACATCCATAAGATGAAAGCGGTCTGAGACAACCAACTTGATCAGCATTAATAAATCAAAGTGGGTGAGACTGCGCAGAGACAATTGCATCTCTAAAAGAAAGTCGCTGCGTGATTTATCTTAACTGACTGTAGGAGATATTTCTCCTCCACAAATCGGGTTTCGCCGAAGTCTGCAACGCATCGTGGTCTTGTTTTCTTTATTCGAGTAAAATTCGTGTCGCTCTCTCTCACTCGAACTCGGAGAGAACCCCCCACAAAATCGGCGTTGCTCGGCTCTGCCCATCGGAACATGCATTTTTACGTCCAACGGCTATTTGAATGATAGCCTCCCGGGATCTTCATGTCATTGGCCACTGTCATCATGCACATATTACTCTATGCATTTATCGTGGATGTTATCTATGTAAAGACAGGTAAGACCAATTTGCTCACTCTCAATTTTAATATTGCGTGGAGGTCGAGTCTGGTTCACTACAGGATGCGATGTAGAAGAAACAGAAAAAACAGTAGAATATTTTTTATTTTTTATTGAAATAATTAAATATTTTTTGAAGTTATTGTTGCATTTTAAAAAATGTGTACAAATGCATATAAAACTTGAAACCATAAATGATGATCAATAAATTTAAGTGGGTCTACATGTAAAATAAATTTTCTTGTTGATATTTTAAAACTCATACATGCGCATTTTTTGTACTTATAGCAATTCAATAATTGCAATTAAGAAAATATACAGAGTGCATTTTATGGTCGCAACATCGTTCCATCGTCGATGTTTTATCGCTTCTTATCGCACTTTACACAAGAAAAGCGATTGAAAACATCAATATTTCTTGCTCCTTTTTTATATACTAGCTTAAGCCATCGTACAAAAATATTTAGTGCCTTCCTGTGGCACACAGTAGTCAGTTTTATTTGTAGCGATTCCGCGATGTCGACAGCAACCGAGAAAGAAATCCATTGAAGTTTTAGCTAAGACGACCGTCAATATGACATGGGCACAACATATTAATGTCTCCGATCAATTTATCAGACTGGAAGACGACGAAAACAGGGTGAGACGACCTTCGTACTCCCTCCCCCTCCTCCTCCTCCTCCTCCAGGAGAAGGCCATTAGTCAAGTGTGCAAACGGGGTTCTCCTTGTTATTAGATTGGTGCGTTGGCGTCGACTGCTCCGGATGGAGTGGACACGACCGACAAGTGCAAGGCCGTCTCGGCGCCTAGGCGAGGCAGCCGGGCAGCAGCATTGGAAAGAGGCGGTGGACTTCCCCGCACTACTCGAAGATGCTGCGCCTAGAGAGAGAGAAGGAGAAGCAAAAGAAAGTGATGAGAAGGCATCTTTCTTGTGTGTGGCGGCGTCGGCTCTGCCGATTCGCCTGCGTTGCCGGGAAGCTCGTTTTCGAGGGGTCGAGGGTGACGGATGCTAGCTGCAATGCAGTAAGGCATGCTTGCCCGGGGATCGAGAGCGGAGGAGCGGAGGCGGTGGCGGTGGCGGAGGAGGAGGAGGAGACGGCGGTGGCGGCTCCACGATGGAGCAGGGCGCGCTTCATTACGTTTTGCCACCGTCTCCCCGCGTCTGACGATGGAGGAGAATCACTTACTCTTTTTTTGGGGTGTGGGGGAGGGGGGGGGGGTACAGGGTGCGACGCGAATAATCGTAACTGTCCACGTCGTTCGAATCACCTGGCACCGAACAGACACTGCTAAATTTGCAAGTCATAAAATTTGATATGTTAGATCTTGTTTCTGAGTTTATTTCGGTGAGTCATTATACCGGTAATAGAGGTTGAAGTCGAAGCCAATGAGATAATAATAGAGAATTTAAGGTGTAACGCTGGACACGATGACAAGAAATCAGGTACAAAACCATAAATTAAATATAAGTTGAGACAAAGTATTTACTAATGGAATTCCATATATTACATAGAATCATTTATTCATCATTTACTGTATACAATTGAGCCTTAAATTCTCTATTATACCGATAGTTTAAAGTAAATCTTCATTGGACTTGTTACATCTTTAGAAAAAGAAACCTTATTAATATTTTATTCTTGATCCGATGAAACATTCAAATTCCTCTGTATGCAATGTATAATGCTGTCTTGTTAAAACAATATGAACGAATGTACTAATATTTCCAGTCATCAACATGTACAGTATTTATTTAGATTTTAATCATCATTTCAACCGACAAAAAAGAAATAATCAAATAATCACTATTCGTTAAAATTGCTTACCGAAACATGAGTTTGGGCAAGACAGAACGACTACAACTACAATGTAAGCTCGCTATTAGAATTTTTCGGTCCACAATTTATTTCAATGATAGTATTTCAGATTCAGTTGCAAATTAAGAATTTATTCCTAGGCTCCGACGAGGGCATTCACTATTTCGCAAACTCCCCACAACACGTAGACGTACATGCATCAGTGCCATACAGTACATCGAAACACACAAATCTCGCCAAAAAAAAATAACGCAAATGGCTGGCAGCTAGGAGCATTATGCATAGACTGTGTGTCGCGTAGGCTGAATTTTTAACATATGTGCATTTTCCAGTTGTCATGGCAACGCGACGCGTGTATATATCTTATGCCACATGCGAACACTTATACTATGAAGCGCCGTGCATGCAGTTGATGTGCGAGTGCGTAAAAGCGGGGCTTCAATCTGAAAGAGCTGCGCCTCGTGCAGCCAAATATAAAAACGCCCTTCCATTTATTTTCAAAACATTCCTGAATATTACTTTATCTTGGGTTTTTATTTAAGAGAACTTGGTTAGAGGGTCTACCCACTAAATTTTACTATTTTTCGAGTGGTTTCGCTCAAATTAAATTTTCCAAAATGTCGATACAATCTTGATCCTGAGCCCTGGGCAGAATTACTCGTACACTCGCCCCCTCACCTCTCGTAATCGTCAGTACGCGTGGACCACGGCGTGTCAGGAATTTCGTTCCGCGGGTCCACGCTGTGTGACGCTTTAATGGTGGGCGGGAAAACAAGGAGTTGGTGGTGGGAGGAGGAGGAGGTGGAGCGTGTTGCAAGTTAGATTTGCAATTAGTCGAAATTACGACGAAGCGCTAAAACTAAGTGAGCCGTTTATTATTTCTGGCGTGGCCAACGCGCCATAACTCCTCTCAACTCTTTGGGCTGCGTCAGACAGATCTCCTGTTTATATCATCATGGGACCTTCCGACAATGTACCTAACACGTTTTAATATTTGCAACAATCGACTTAACTTATATCCTCAATATCGATATGTTTATAAATATAGTTATCATTTAAACAAAACAATCGACCTGTGAACATTTACTGTAGTAAGATGTCCTAAATCTTTCTATTTAAGATATGATTCAATAAAAACATTTACTGATGAGTTTTATTTGTTAAATTATTGTAGCAGTTTGTGGTATCAGTAAATATCAATAAAGGTTCTGCAGGGAATAAAACAAAATATTACTAGTCAAGTGTGCAAACTCTATTTACTTGGGAAGTTCCACAATAGGATTATTTAGTGATTGCGAATTTAGAGTTATCACAGGAAGTTGTTGGTAGAGCTGGATAAGGTCTAATAGAATTGGAGGACTGCGTAAGTGCTTGAATTAAAGAATATTAAGTGGCATTATGCTGACGAAGACATGGGCCTCGACAGCAGAGCCCTCTGGTGGGTGGCGGTTGCGCTCAGAGTGTCGCGAGTCGCGACGAGATAGCGAATCTCGGCGACAGAGTCCTTAACATTTCAAAATCTAGGTTAAAAAGTGGGGCGTGCTTGATCTATAGGGGCTTGCAGAGAGCGTCTGCCGTTCGCGACACATGCGATGTGCAAATCTGGGATACATACATGTACCTATAGGTGTCCATACTGCACACGACGCTGCAATGTGTCACTTCCACTAATGTCTTTTACGTGCACGTTCAGACGTGCATCTTGGGCATTGCTCTGGAACAGATCTCCACCCACTTTACGGCTGTAGTCTCAACTATAATTTGAGTAGCTTTTCACGATGAAAAGCGATGCGTGATGCGTATAAGATTGATTTTAAGAATTTTAATTGGCATGCTAATGACAACATTGGATAATTAGCCATTTAGCTAAATCGTGCGCTTCAAAACAGGATGGTCGCTTCAGCCCCTCCAAACAACGATCTGACAAACACTTAACGCGAATCAACACTGAAAAGTGCGGCGCACCAATGAATGAATGAATACACGCTTTTATTAGACAGTTAAGCCAGGCAGCTATATCAACTTTTACAGGTAAGCCCAGTGATCCGAATGGTGGTCTCAAAATGTCTGCTCTTTTGACATACGTGTAGAGGCGATTAGTGCGAGTATGATTTATTGTTACTAAAACCAAATGTAAATATACAGAAAAGTAAAGTGTGTTTGAGTGTGTGTGTGTGTGAGAGGGGGG